>JAOTAV010000015.1:1051067-1088612 GCA_026546445.1 Cyclargus thomasi | reverse complement strand
CTTTATATATATATATATATATATATATATGTTCTTTGGCGTATTGATAATACCCCCTATCTTAATCTGAAGGCATTTCGGTACTTAAAAATAACTTTTTAAAGAACGAAGTAACTAAAAACAAATCTGAATTTTATACCACGATAACTGGAGATATGTAGAAAGCCTAAACTAGCTTAACATGACGCGCTAGAGAAAATCCAAAATTCCCCTCTTGGGTTCTCCTACTATAAAACTAGATAGATCTCGTGCTTATGATGTCAAAAGCAGCAAAAGTTGGATTAACCATGAAAGCTTATTTCTTTGGGTTGATTAAATAAAAGGTAAATTACTTTTTATGAATTATAATTTACTAGCTTTTCCTGTGGCTTCATTGGCATTAACAAGTATTTTCATACAAACTTTTAAACCCTATTTCACCCTCTGGGAATAAAATTTCATAAAACGCTTAGGCACGTATTTATTTATTTTTAATCAGCAGCTCAGAAACTAAATTGTAGGTCTTTAACCAAAGAAATGGCGAATTTTCATACAAACTTTCAACCCCCTTCGGGGTAGAATTTTTCAAATTCCTTTCTTAGTGGGTGTCAACTGAATAAAATAATAATAAATTCACCAAATTTCATGGCTGTAGCTTTAAAAGTTTTTGCTCGGCGATGATGAATCAGTCAGTCAATCAGTCAGGACTTGTTATCTATATTATCTACATATAATAAAACAGTAAAATTTTTGTGTCTATTTTTAGTGTCTGTGGGGTGCTAATGAACAGTAATAGAACAAATATGGACAAAAAAAGTTATCTGTTTGTACGCGCTAAACTACTGAATGGATTTGAATAAATCTTTTTCTTTAATAGCTATTAGGTCTGGGCAACACATAGGATACTTTTTACCCCGGGAAAATGTACGGTTCCGGCGTGATATACAAATTTTTGCGGGTAATGTGTAAAAAAACAGACTATGTGACACAGATTTCCTGTTATTTTATAGACAACATACTTGCTTTACGAATCGTTTATTAGATCTTGTTCAAATTGTTTTAGTTTGTAGTTAGTTTACATGGTATAAACCTTTAAGTGAACTCGTTTTTTTTTTGGTATCGTTCCGTCAATCGCGGGGTCTAGGAAGATAAGAATTATCTTGTATATTCTGGTTTATTCATAATATTTAAAATCCCTATTAGATTTTAAAAAAAGACATAAGTTTAATGAATAGTTATTCATATTTATAAAATAATCGTATTTTAGGGATGAAGTTTCATTTTCATCAAATAGATATACATACATACATAAAAATTTGTAGGCTGTGTTTAATATACTGCAATTTTACAAAAGAGTTACTTATGACTTTCTTACTATGTTTTTCTCTTATAAGTAGTAAAAACAAGAAATTATAAAAATTACAGTAGAAATAATAATAATGACAGCTCTTAAAGTTTAGTACGCTAAACTAAAAAACTTTAGGAACGCATAGTACATTAGTAACAAGTAATTGTACTCGATGAGGCTTCCAAATTGTATAATTGCAAGACTTATTTATATTACTTCTTGTTTTACAACAAAAATTTGAGACAATAATAGTTTTTTTGAAGAACAAGGACCTCTACCACTTCCAAAATATTCTCTTGAGGAGTATGTCTTCTATGTCATCATTTTAAGATTGACTGAAATCGTTACAGTTTGTGCAATTAGATTTTTAGTTCCTTAGTGATTTCTCAAAAAAAAAATCAAATCATAAACTAAAGTGAAAAAAGTAACTAATTTAAATGACGGGTGGGGTCTACAGCTACCGCCACATATGCATAAACAAAAGTCACTATGGCAGAAAAGCCACAAAATTCAATATTTTTGTTTTTTTAACTGCCTCCAAAAAATGGAGGAGGTTTCTCAATTCGACCGTATGTATGTTCTTTTTTTATTTTTGACCACGTATTACATCGTTGTGGACCGATTTCGAAAATTTTTCGTTGTTGTATAGGGTATAGCTGCGGTTTGGTCCCATTTTAACAAAAGATTTGATCTAATGATGCAATCCAAGAGGAATCGAGGGAACTCTTTGAAATTGATATGTACACATATAGCGATTTTCAATTTTTTTAAAGGATTTTAGCCGCCCTAAAAAGGTCTCTTCGCAATATTGTTAAGAGCAATTCATTTTGTCATTTTTCTTGTGAACAACAGCAATTTTGCAAAAGAGTAATTTCACAAATAATTTATATATTTTTTTAAGTAACTATTTTATCAAAACTATTCAATTTTTTAACAAAATGTACCAAAACGGATTCTAAAGTAATTAATTTGCAATATTGCTATTACAACCTTTTTAGGTCCCCTGGTTGCAACCAAAAAGTAAATTTTGGACAAATGTATACCCTGGTTACTAAGGTGCTGTACAGAACTCTGGCATCCTTATTCGGGGATTTCGGCTTTATTAGTATTTATTGTTATATACAGAAATACATAATCTGGAATAATTTCAACTCTCGAGATACAGCTTGGAGACAGACAATAGACGTACAGATGAACTGAAATCTAAATAGTCTTAGTGATAGGGTCCCATTTTTACCTTTTGAGTACGGAACCCTCAAATGAAATTAAACTTCAGTTTCATTTTTGAAGACCTATTCATTGTAGCTGGAGAGCTCGTGGCCGATTTAAATAACAGAACGTCTCTAAGACTAGAAATTCTTCTAGGCGCTGACCTCTTTATAAATATACTGGTCTGACGACAAGCTATGTTAAGAAGATATGATTTGCGCCATTTTGGCGCTGATGGCAGTGGTGGGCGGGAAAGGAACTTATAATAGAGATGGGACAATGAGATAAAATATATCGATAAAAATGTGTTATTTCGCTCAATTAAAATATTATGATGCGATCGTAGACGGGGTTTTATTATTTTCAAAAGAAACCTAACCTACCCTAGGTTAGGTTTCTTTTCAAACTGATAATACATCTGAATTAATTTAACATTATTATTTACCTTCACACAGTCATGTCACAGATATCGAAATAAGTTTTATCGACAGAAAACTTCCAGCACTATTGAATGTAATTGTTTTCACTTATGATTAAGCGGTCATTTGCAATTTAAGTCAGATTTAGTTCTTTTCCCTAGCCTGGCGAGGCGCTTCAAATTTTCTCAGTAAACGGCTGTCATTTTAAAGGGGTATCGTCAGTCCAGTCCGTATATATATGGAGGTCAATGTTATATGGTCATAAATAGCATCATGCTAAGCACGGTAGCCATTGCCGGCCAAGTCTTATCCCTGCACATCATCAAGTAATATTTTGTAAAATATAAAATGTCGAAGAACATGAAAAAAAAAACTTGTTGATGTAAGCTTGAAATTTACAAAAATATGAAAGGAGAGAGTGAGTTCTGACTTGCACAAGTTCTTGCCAGGCGACAAAAAATGTACGTCCAGCTTAAGCTGGACCATATGTAGTATGATTGACCTTACAAAACTGAGCTCTTGACTTAATTTGTTCTGTCTTCTTTATTTGTTGTCGAAATGCTTCGTAGTTACGAAGTGTTCGATAAAATGACTTCCGGAACTTTCATTTTAGTGATACGACGATCTTACGTAGCCCGAGAGCTTTCCAACGAATGCAAAAACGTGGAAATCGGTTCGTGCGTTCGGTAGTTAAAGCGTCAGGAACTTATCTAAACTACGTGTGTGTTTAATAATGTCCATAAGGACAACTAGAAGCTCAAATTTCAAGAAGCTAGCTATAACGGTTACGAAGATATGAAGGCCCAAAAATCGTTAAATTACCACTGACTGACTGACTTATAGACAGAAAACCTAATCTACTTCCAGCTAACCTAGAAAGATGAAATTTGGAATCTAATTCGGTAACGGTGTGCGTAGAAAAAATCTGAAAAGAAATAAAAGTTAAAACTATCGGTAGTCCTTACCTTAGTTGTATAGCTTCACGTATTTTAAATTTTAACATGCGAAATTGTATTTTTCTATTACATTATTAGATAACATTGAATGCCTATTGTGTTTGAGTAAGCGCCCCAGTTTTTGTCAGTCTGTCTGTCTGTTTCCAGGCTGTATCTCAAGAATAAGAATGGCAAGGGACCATCCATTAAAATAAAGTACGTTACACGTATAGATAAGACGGAGTGTGCCATGGTGTAACGGGGGGTAGAGAATGTCCTTAGTTTTGTCATCACATCACAAATCAAAATCTTATTTTTTCAAAATAAGTACTTTAAGTATACTTTCTGAATCTCGCGACTACAGTGTCTACCACCAGTTCGGTAACGAACCCGGCGAGAAGAACCGGCGTAAGAATTTCGCACGGGTCTTTTTACCTAAAAGATGGAAAATAAGAATATTATGTCTTAAAGCTAATTAATGTAACAAACAATAATTGTTTTACAAATTTTATACATTTTATGTCGAAATTTCAAATTCCGTTCTGATTGTTACATCACAATAGGGAAGGAGTGGAGTGTGTGCATTGCCAGCCTTTTAAGAGGGATTACGCTCTCTTGAAGGTTTGCAGGTCGTATCGGTCCGGAAATACTTATGGTGATAGTTAATTCCAAAGTTTTACTGTGCGAGGCTGAAAGTTACGCGAAAAGCGCACAGTAGAAGATTGCTTCTGATCAAGACGATGTGGGCGGTAAATTTTTCGCGTAGGACGATGGCGAAAGGTTGCAGATAAAATGATTCCGAATAATTCCCAATCCCTCTTGTCCCTTGATATAGTCTTTAAAAGATGCAGAGCAAAGCTAAATCTCAGCGCAACTCCAAGGGGTCCAGCTTCTTTAAAACATTGTGGCAATCAACAATCCGAGCGGCCCCTCGTTGGATACGATCTGGAGGGAGCAATTGGTATTTAGGTGCCCCTGGCCAGAGATGAGAACAGTATTCCATATGGGGCCGAACCTGTGCCTTGTAGAGTTTTTGGCGTTAATTCGGACTGAAACATTGTGTCGCTCTGCTTAGAACACTAAGCTTCTTCGAGGCTGACTTAGCCTTACCCTACAGATGAGAACGGAACTGGACTTCACTCGATATGTTTACACCAAGTATTTTAATGCTGGGAGAGATTGTTCGAGGAGTGCCTTTAAAACGAGGATTTGCGACCATTCGTGTATTTTTTGCGGTGAACGCGCAAACTTGTGACTTGGCGGGGTTGAATTGGACTAAATTACGTCTACCCCACTCAGAGACTTTCTCCAACAAATCTTTATTTCAGACACAAGTTTATTTCGGCTCTCAATGACATTTATCCAAGAAATATTCGGAGAGACGGTATATAAGGCATCACCTTTACTGTCATCCGCAAAGCAATGCATGCCGTTTGTCAGTAACATGTCATTGATATGGAATATAAATAGGGTAGGCGATAGCACACAGCCCTGAATGACACTAGCGTCAACAGATAGGGAGTCTCACTGTCTATTTATGCTTCTGTCTGTTAAAAGCTTGTGACCCACAAGACTAATTTCTTAGGCAGCCCATATGAAGGAACCTTTCTTAAAAGCGCTTTGTGTCAAACCTGATCAAATGCCTTCGCTATGTCTAAAGTAACAGCCAATGCCTCTCCCTTTGATTCAATAGCGGGAGCCCAACGATGAGTCGGATACGCCAAGAGATCCTTACAAAAAACCGTCACTTAGTAATTCTTGGGTATCTAAGTATCATATATGATGGTTTTCATTATCTTCGAGAGGATTTTGAAGGGAGCGGTCACCTTTTTGGGGATCGGGTTCACTAACGCTGTCTTCCAGGACGTCGGGACTATGCCATGGGAATAGAAGGGCCGAAAAAGAGGCGTTAAGACCGGGGCCAACTCTGGGGTATAATTTTTCATCACAATAGGCCCACACGACTTTCGGGTGTCGAGAGAACGGAGAACAGTTTGCACTGCGCGCCAATGGAACCGAATATCCGACATGATGCTCTTGCATCGCAGTATGGTCGTCGGATATTATGACCACCTTCCGGATCCATCATCAGACCCTGGCTGCCACGAATTTGAAGAATGCTTGGCAAAATAACACAAACTTTATAGGATTACGTAGTTTCATCTTTAAGATGCTGTGACCACCTTCCAGCTCCATCATCAGATTTCTGATATCATAACATTGCATTGTCGTCTATGTTCTTGCAAAATTCCAGATTTGACCCGTACAAACATACGAACACGTAAAGCTAGTAAAAATATATATTTGACGTGTAAAAAATTAAGATAAGGCTAATATTTGTTGGCGTTAAGTTAATCGCTTTATTCGACACTTTTTGACGTAAAAGCAAGCAGATGACAAGTAAGTGTCGTGTGACTGCTGATTATAAGGATGGGGCGTTAACTGCCTTAAAATTAAATTTCAATTATTATGTTATCATCATAACTGATTACTGTGTTTTGTGATGTCACTTGACTAAAAAACTCGTCTACGTCAAAATATTAAGTACGTAAAAATAAAAAATAATAAAAAACTAACTTTTTAATAAAATACTTTAAGGTCATGCAATTTAACGCATTAAGTCAGTGTTACACCGCACTCCCTAATTTAGCGCAGCGTCCAATCCAATAGATTCAAAGCGTAAGACTTCCATATAAATCCGTGCATTCCCTAACTACCGTTCCCCGACTAAAGTGAATTACAATCAGAGAATTGAAGCATACAGATAGTGAATCTAAATAATTTGGTCGGGCTATGTCAAACCCAGTCGACAGATCAGGGCTTACATGGAATTGACATATTCCGACCAAATGACGTAGGTCCGTCAACTGGCTCTCTTTCAATTTCCCCCCATTGCGGTGTAACCTTTTACAAACTTATCTCGCTCGCTCGTATTCGTGAAATTTCGTGAACCGCTCGGCGCTCGGTCGGCCGGGCCGCGCGGGCGCTCGCGTTGAGAATTAATTCGCAGCAAGTGAAATAATTTCGCATTAGCAGGATTAGCAGTTAGCGCCGCGCGGCCCGTACGTGAATTTTTAATATAATAGCAGATTAAAACGATTATTTTCTGCGCATGATGCTATAAGCATTCATATTTTTAGCAAGTACGATTAATATAATTGCTGCTAATGGTTATTCAGCAATTAATTATGAATGCTAATGCTTTTTCTGCCTTCACTAGTCCAAAGTAAGACAGAATTATGAAAAATTCAATCACTTAGGATTGTTTTAAGGGGTTAAAAGTGTGTATGGAGTATTCTGGAGTATTTTCTCCATAACGCGGGCAAGGCTCCTCAGCAAAAGCTAGTTTATCTTCTATATATATCTACAGTTTATCTTTTATATATATGAAAGCGAAAGTTCACTTACGCATCACTATATCTTAAAAAAATACAAGTGCTACGAGTTTCAAATTTCCCACGAGTCTAAATGGAACGTGCGTTCCATAGGACGAAGGTGCTCGCTAAGACGGGATTTCGTGAAATTCATCTCCTAATGGTTGTTTTTTGGGGTTGAAGGTTTGTACGAAACTAAAAGTGCTACGACCTTCAAATTTGCCTACTACTTCTTTTAGGGACAAAGATACTCACTATGGCGGGATTTTGTAAAATTCAACCCCTAGGGATTGTTTTAAGGGTTTAATACTGTTTATAAAATTACGTTACAAAACCTGCTGGGAGTTTCCAACTTTGCATGCGGGTTCTTTTCATGACGTGACTGCCCTCTATGACGGGATTTTGTGAAATTTAACCCTTTCAAAATTCGAAAGGGTTGAAAAGTACAAAAATTTTGCAGTTTAAATCCTAGGAATTTTAAACATTGCATGCTGGATCATACTATGACGGGATGTTATGAAATTCAACCCCTAAGGATTGTTTTTCGGGGTCTAAACTTTGTATGCAACTTCATGTTACGTCGTTTAAATTTTCATAACGGGTTATTTTAAAGACTAACTTAGTGTAATAAGCATTAATTTTGACCACGCGGACGTAGTCGCAGGCAACAGCTTTTTTTTTAAATATCCTTTATTCCTGTTTCTAAACATTACAATTACCTAATACATTCTTGCCTCAATATTTAAGTAGTACAATTTATAACTTATAATTAACTATAATTTTTGTCATCGGCCAATGGATGTCTGTTTACAACAGTTTGTCTTTCGACAAAGGCCTCCTCTAAAGATTTCCAAGCTTCTATCTTGAGCAACGCGTAAACAAAATTTTCCACCTATTTTCTTAAAATCGTCCTCCCATCTTTTTATTTGTCTTCCTATACTCCTGTTACTTCCTCTTGGGTACTATTCTGTAATAATAGTCCAACGTCACTTTTGTTGTCTGTATACAGAAAATGCATTTATAAATTCTTTTTGAGGTCCTGTATATTTAGTCTGTCTCTTCTTCTTACTCCTGAAGTACTTCTCTGTTTACTATTTTGACATATTTTTATTGAATTATCCATCTGTTCCGTTATGTCTGGTATAAAGTAGGTAAATAAATTTTAACTTAATTTTAAGTTATTAATTGCATGTAAACACAAAATTTGGTGGCAATTTGCAAGTTAAAATTTAGTTAAGTACTTAACCAGATAAGAAATTTTTCTATATTTTTAATCTAGCGTCAAGTGGTAAGCGGGGCTTGTCACTTGACGCGTTTACACAGGTACATTTCTAGCGCTCATGTCTGACATTCATATAACCGATACGACATATTTCCTTGTTATTTACGATTTCAGGTTATTTTTTAAATCAGTTAGTTCGGTTAATCCATAATTAATCAATCGCCACATAAATCCATACATACTTAAAAACATTCGCCTTATAATATAAGTTGTTTTGTAGTACAAGCATACTGTATCGAATAAATTTTCTTTAGAAATTTGCTGATTTGGATGACCACGTTATCAATCCTGAGGAGGAATTTGACAAGCTGAAAGATGTCATCAACGAAGAGTCTTCTGATGAGAAACCACCAGAAGCTGAGGAGGCTACCCCAGAAGTCAAGAAAAAGAGCGCAACACCCAAGGTATATTAGTCAAGTCTTATTATTACTCTATTTTATATTAATAAGTGGAGTCTGGTCAAAAATTATAA
The DNA here is from genome assembly GCA_026546445.1 of Cyclargus thomasi. Taxonomy (NCBI): domain Eukaryota; kingdom Metazoa; phylum Arthropoda; class Insecta; order Lepidoptera; family Lycaenidae; genus Cyclargus; species Cyclargus thomasi. The sequence goes on along the minus strand of JAOTAV010000015.1, from coordinate 1,079,594 downwards.
AATATAAGTAAATTTCACTGAAAAAATTAAAAACAAAATTGTTGCAATACTTTAGCATTTGCGCCCAAACACAAACCAGTAATATTTAGGGGTTAGGTTAGAGCAGTGTTGAAAAGGTTTATTTGTAGCTTGTACCAATGCTTATTTTTGTAATCATAGACAAGTTTCAAATTAGTGTTAAAAAAGGTGTGCGGATCGAAAGTTAAAAGCGAAAATGTTGACTTTGGGACTATGTTTGAACTAGTAAGGGGTAAAAACATATTTACATCCCAGAGTGATCCCTTACTATGATGATCCTGTTTTTTTGCTAAAAAACGGAACCGAGGCAAAATTTTCTTTGACAACTAAAGGTTTCTACAACTTTGCCCTTAATTCTTTCTATCTATGTCTAATCGTTGCCTAGCTATGAGAGCTTCTAAAGATGGTCAATATTCAAAAATGTTGTTTTAAGGGTTCTGTACACAAAGGGTACAAACAGTATTATACTAATACCATTTTTAAAAAAGACAATGTGGATATGTATGACAGCCACCTTAATAATTATTTATTTTATTTTAATGAAAAAATTAAAGTTTAAATACAACCGAGTATTTCGTGAGGAAACCGACTGAAAAATAATAACGAAAGATATATACCAACCCCTTTATTCATAAAAAAATTTAAACAATATTGAACTAATCAAGGTACAGAGTCCCTTTCTGGAATATTGAAAACGTTACACGAATGAAAGGGACAGCGAACCTTGATAACAAAAATATTTAACTAAAATATTGCTTAAATATTTTTGTGAATAAGGGGGCAAGTGTAAAGGTCAAAGTTGTAGAGAATTTATTTGCTTTTATTAATTTTATATAATACACAGAATTTTCAAACGAAGCACCATTTTAGAGAAGTAAGGAAAAAAAAACACCAAAAAGTTCTGTAAAAAACAAGCCAAGTCTGGATTGAGCTACTTGTTTCTCTCTTAAAATTAATAAAAACAAAGGCGTGCCAAGTGAAAGGTTCCTTACTGCCATTAGTTTTTTATTTTCAATCAATCAAGGTTTATTTGCCAAGAATATGGTACAGTAGATATTTTAATATTATAAGTTTGGCATATTCTACTATTAACATAGTGTGCAAATTATTACTTTATTATTATAATTAATTTTATATGACTAGCCGTTAAACATTCTTAATTTGTTGGTGTGTAAAAGTCAAAGGCCAGTCGTATAATATTAATTATAATAATAAACAAATAGCAAGAAGGAACCTTTGTCTTGGCATGCCTTTGTCTAGAATTCATTACTTTTTAGAGAGTTTAGGATGTTTTTAGTGGCATTTCACTTAATTTCTTAAAACGATTATTTTTGGCAGAGTTTTTGTTAATACACATCTTTGTTTTTTTTTCAATAATACGGAACCGGTTTTTAAAGTAATCCGCTTCCTCCAGCTACTTCCCATATCATGAGGTACAAAACTAAAAAATAATCACTACAGTCTTTAAAATAGTCATGGTTTTCGCCAAATTTAAATTGTTTTTAACCTAGTAGAAATCCTAGTTTTCCCTTTGTGTGACCATTAAACCTTAGTTCTGTACCAAAATTTCAGCTCTGTGAGTTCATAGGAAGTAGTTGTTCTATTTTGATGATCACGAGTGTCGAAAATGCAAAATTTTTCTATCGCTTAACTTCGGAACTAATCACAATAATGAAAACAGAAAATGACCTACAGACTTGAAATTCTGGATCTTAAGTATGAGTTGTGAGCTTACTAGACGGTGAAAGTTTCAGGTTCTGGTATTATCCAGAGGTTCTCAAATGGGGGGCTGAAAGTCCGGTGAAATCGTTCCTGTAAAGATGGTACGGCAGTGTTTGCTTCGCGCTCGACTTGGCGATGCCACTGTCGTGCCATCAGATAAAAGCGTGACCTTTTTGCTCTTCCCTTCGAGGAGTCACCTTGGAGGGACGGGGACTTTTGGTACATTTGTGTATCTCCTAACTAGTCCAGACAAAGCCCGAAGTCAAAATTGCTACTTTTGACTTTTATATATCCATAAACCACACCCCATTGCTAGGTAAGGTGTCAGTTAAATTAAAAAAAAGTCATTAATATTTAATAAAAACCATTAAAAAGGGTCTAAATAAAAAAAAAAGACATCAATAATAATAGTTTAACGGTTTTATATATAAAGTATAGTGGGCCAAAAAACATTTAGTGTTATACTCAATGTTCATGCCTATAATATTAAGATTGAATTTTCATTATTCATCAATATTTATAGATACGTTTGGGCATTTCAAAGGTGAAATCTGTGAAACGGTCCTCCTCGGCTGGTCTTAAGTCTGCTCCACGCAAGAAGGTAAAGACCGTTTCTAGGTCTTTTACTGACACTGACATGGACCACGAGAAGCCTTCCATGTTGAACCATTCCTTCTCCAAGAAGTCTAGTTTGCTGCAACGCCCTTCCAACATTATGGGACCTGTAAGTATTATTTATATTTTGGAACAAACATACATACTACATAATATATTCAAGATACGCGCGAAAAACATTACCCTTCCCTAGTTGCCGTGAAAAATAATAAAAACTCATTTCAAAAATAACTAAGGGAAATTAATTCTAAAGACTGATTTATACACACATTCAAGATAAAAAATTTGTATTTAAGGAAACGACCGCTTTGGATCTGGAGAATGTTTCGGAAACTCTGCTCGAGAAGAACATAAAGGCTAGCCAAATGAAGTTCGGCTTTCTGGGGCTGGGCATCATGGGCTGTGGCATTGTTAAAAATCTCCTCAACTCTGGCCACAAAGTGCTCATCTGGAACCGCACAGCTGCAAAGGTAAGTGGAATTGGATAGATAAATGTCTATATAATTATGCTGATTCATAATTGGACCTACATTATTCGGTGGCGTATTGATAAATTCTGTCTACAAATCGCGAGTAACGTTGCATCGTTGACTAAATCACGTAGGCCGTGTTCTCATTAATTTTTTACGGTTTGGAAAACACAAATCCAAAAACAGTGGAGGATACAATTGAATGTTTCCATTATGATTAGAACCTTGGGCCTTGGTATAGTATACTATGTTGAGCTTCACGGCGTCTCATGGGGTTACACTTCATGTTAATTTTTTCAAAACCTTTGTCTAATGTGGTGTCAGAGATATAAAAAAATATTTTTCGGACTTACATAATTTCATGGCTCGTTTTAGGCTCTTATACAGGGCGTAGCAAAAACAGAATATTTAATTAGTCTTAGTTAGTGCTGCTAGTTTCACAGTAACATCCTAAAGCATTAGACTTTGTTTTGTGACACTCTGTATGTTGTTTCCGAAAGACTATCCTCGTTACTTATATTACCTGTTAGCCAAATCGACCTTTTTTTTATGAGATCACTTTGTAGAAATATAATGTAGCCAAAATAACGTATTTCATTAATATTCGACATTCATTCAACAAATAGCTTTTCGTTAGTAAAATATGGTATACTCGTATAACCCATTATTATTTATAATTAAATTACAAACTAGGGCAATTATTGTGGATCAGTAACATAAAGAAATAAAACTTTTAATTAGTGTCAGCTTCCTTAAAAAATCCATGTTTCCATACTACATATGTATGACAATGCGAAAGTGTATGTTTATCTGTATGTCTAGTGTCTCTTCCTCTTCGCGCTTAAACCACTGAACCGATTTAATTAGGATGCAGATTTGAGTCCCGAAAAGGACAAAGTGCGCCAAGTACATAAAAATTAAGAACATAGTTCAAGTAATTCTATTTCTGCCAACATGTTTTAACTAAATTTTTATAACTTTAATTCCGAAAATGATAAAGGCGGTGATAATACAAAAAATTGCGACGATATTTTTCCCTCTCGATTTCCTTTCAAATAAAAAGCTGGTTAAAGGATTCTTAGGAACGTAATATGTTAGGATGTCATAGTGTTATACTGTTTATCACACTGTAAATATTATATTTAAAATAAATTCTTACTAATAGTTTTCGGTGTTTTATTTTACAGAATAATTACATTTATGTTACTACATGGTATAGATTTATAATTATTATTGTAACCGGGAAGCATTATTATTTTAAGCCTAGTCTATATTTACTTTATTATTACTTTAGTTAAATTACCGTACCTACCTATGAATGAAAATACTTTAATGTAAGTTATTTTTGTATGTAGGCGACAATAATTTACATATCAAAAATAAAACCAACAGAATACGTTGAAAAATAATTTATTTATTCTTCATAATTTTCTATTTACGTTTGTTTATATTATTTAGAAAATTGTCAACAATATTTGTATATTATACGAAAAGTTATACAATAATAATCATTAATCATTGCTGGTTTTGTAGTATTTGGCATATCACTGCAAGACTCATCTGATCAATGTATACAAAATAGAAAATAAAATGATATATAAACATATACCACATATAAAGTCTCCAGGGATAGTTAGTGTTATTTACCTACGATCGTGGACACATGATGTATGCTTATACGATATACCAATGTACGTCAACCTCGCAATAATTACAACAAGTAACAATTTCCTCGCCACATTTAACTTCATTTTTGAACATATAAAATGCATTATGCTCTACTCTACTTTTACTCTAAGGTACCATCAAAATTTGAAAATGATTCAAATAAACCGTTGATGTATTTACATGATTTTTAACACCCACGACTTTAATTAACATTTTGTTCACTACGAGAACACGACCCGCTCTTAACTTAACACTACATGAAATGAAATTCGCTCTAAAAGTACGTAATTCAAATCTAATCTATCACAGCTTACTTAGAAGTACAAGCATTACTCATCACCCAGCGTCCCACGATGTGCATCAGCCCCCTTTTCTACTTAGAGAGTAAGATAGCCAGATGCAGATGATTCTTTGAAAATAATTTAATTTTACTTTATACAACATAGCTCGCTCAAATAATGGACCGATTAAAATGCGAATCATCTGGCGTTCCCGGGCAAGATAAGTCATACATAAGATGGCGATTTGCTATAATCACAGAGTTGTATGTCTTGCGAACACTGACCTGATCGGGACTTCAACGCGTAGATTTTAAACACACGCGTGAGAAGCCTATACTACAAGGGCGTGTTCTCGCACAGTTTCGCACACTCGCCGCACACCAGCTGTCCCGCCGCGTGGCGCACCTGACACTCCGGCTTGGTGAACTCTACGGCCAGCAGCACCCGCGAGTGCTCCTTCCCAGGCTCCTTCTCCAGCGTGCCTAGCTCGGGTGAACTCAGACTCGCGGCCATAGTCTTTCGTTTCCTGTCTTCTCTGAATACGTCGTGATGACCCAGCAGCGGCTCGCTCGAGGGCTTGGCGTCGTCCGTGTACTTCGAACAGTGCGCGGAGCTTCCGGAGGGAGTCTGGATGCCGGAGGTCGACTCGGTCGGCGGGGGCACCTGGAGGGGCTTGATCATGGCGAGCAGGCGGGGCGGCGCAGGCGGCGCCTTCTCTATCATGTTGATGTGGATACCCTCCGGTATCAACATGGAGTTCTTCCGCGAGTTGACGGATCTCTCCGTCGGCGTGTAGTACACGGACACCTTGCTCTCGTCGTCTAATATCGGGCTCGGCAGTTTGGACAATTTTTCGATTTTTGTTTTCAGATACATGTCAATGACCTCCACGTCGGGGTCGAAAGCCATGGAGTCGCTCCTTCCGCAGGATCCGCTACGACAATTCTCGAAGTAGAAGCTCGGCAAGTTTTCCAACACCTTGTTCAGAGTCTGTTGCTGGTACTTGTACGATTCCCGAAGTCGCAGTATTTGATGCGCGCTGAATTTTCTGATTTTGTTGCGTTGGAAAACGTAATTTTCCCGAACCCAATTTAGCTGGCACGTAGAGTACTCGCGGACGCGTTTCACCTGTTCGAGCAATTATCTCTATTAAAAGTGGAATATGTATAATTGTATATACTCGATTTTTATACTTTCTGACTACGTTAATATTCTGTAAGAGATTTTAATTTTGAAACTAAAACGAATATAGATACGGTCGAATTGAGAAACCTTCTTTTTGGAAGTCGGTTAAAATTTAAATTACCTGGTCATAATACTGATCTTTCATAGCGGTCAAATGATTTGTTCCTATATCTCTTATGTTGCGTAAGTGGGTTGCTTGTGATGAGTAGCTGCTTTGTATCCACTCCATTTGCTGCGTGCAATTCTCTTTTATTCGATGAACCTAAGAAATAGCAATAAATATTAGTAAAAACTCTTTACTCAAATATATTTTGCTCATATGGAATCTGCATGATTATTAATTCTTTGTTTAAAATATGGTTTTTGAAAAACTATTTACTCCAATTCCTTTTTTGATAAAATTAAAAAAAAGAAAGTAGAAAGAGAAATCCGATATAGACTTTGACATCAAAGTTTATAAGCTGCATACAAAGTTAATTCTAAATTACGTTTTGAGGGAAAGAGATCTTACTCATTTCTCAACAGAAATCAGAGATTTTTTTGTCATAATGTTTATTTTTTAGTCCACTATCATAATAATTTGCATTAAATTAATTTAGTTTTATATGCATATTCCCTATTACCTGGTAATATAACTACTTACTTGAACTGCATAGTTTTCTCGTAATTTCTCTAATTGTTGTCGTTTGTATTGTTCGATGTTATCTAACATACTGTATATTTGGCGCGTTCGGGGCGCGTCGCGATTGACACATGTACAACAACTACAACAAGTTTCCAATAGACGAAACCTGAAAAAATACACGAGTTATTGAAGGTCCTTAAAAGCATGCAAAAAACAAGTTAGAAGAAATACATGTCTATTTCTTTACCTGTAAAATATGTACCGCAATGCTTGCACTAACAATGTTAGACCAAGAAAGCCAATCGCACAAATCGCGCCAAATAGCAAACTGTATATTTTAATTTCAAACATGGTCATGGGATCTATGTTGAGTACCACTTCCACGGTAGCGTTAGCAGTAGGATTCGACGCAAAACATATGTAGGTCCCGCAGTCTTCTCTATGGATATCGGTAACGATCAAAGAACCGTCATCGCGAATTTTCACCCTCGAATTAGCATAATCGATAGCACGGTAATACTGGTCGTGGGCGATGCCGTGCTTGTGAAATATGTCGGGCTCGGGCTCGTTGGGGTTCCAGTGATAGATATCACGCGTTGGCGTCACCCAAGTGATGGAAGGTGCTGGGTTACCTTCGAATCTACATTGCAGGAGAGCATCCGTTTGAAGTCGGTGTAACGATAAAGGACTGCTGTATACGAGATTAGGTGGTTTGCAGTTTGTATTATTTAATATTGCAAGCATGTCATTCGGGTAGGCCAGTCTGCAGCTCAGATCAGTTTTCACTATATCTTTTCTTTTTTCTATCCAGTTTCCGAACCACGCCATTCTGCAATCGCAAGCCCAAGGATTTCCATGTATTCGTAGCTCCTCTAATTGAGTTAGCATATTAAGCGATAGCGGCAAATACGTAAGAGCATTCCAGCTTATATCTAAATGAGTTATGGTCGGAACGTCTTGAAAAACGAAAGGCTCTATTTCTTTCAACCATTCGTTGTTTCTAATAAAGAGTTGCTTCAAATTTTTTAAGCCTTTAAAGTTAGTGTTTTGTATTACTGCTATATCTGTGTGATCGAGGTAGATAGTTTCTAAATATTCGTTATATTGGAAGAGCAGCGAGGGCATAACTTTCAGTCGATTCCCACCTATATTCAGCCATTTTAATTTACTGAGATTTTTAAGAGCATCTTGTGATATGTTCAGAAAATTATTGTAACTTAAATTAAGTTCTCTTAACTCTTCTAGGTTATCAAATATAGCTTTAGGTATATTGTCTAGTCGGTTGCTAGATATATCCAAAACTTCCAATTCCTTCAAGTTGACTAGAGCATTAGATGTAATTTTGACTAGGCTATTATTATTTAGGAACAGTTTTTTCAGTTGGCGATTTGGTTGAAAATAGTAATCTAAGAATGTCGCTAGTTTATTGTATGATATATCCAAATGCTGCAAACTCGTCATCTGTCCGAAGACCTGGAATGGTATCGCTTGCAGATTGTTGTATGAAATATCTAAATATTCCACATTCACCAAATCTGCGAATGTAAACCTAGGTAAATCTTCGATTTTGTTTCTCGAGATATTTATATATTTTAAATCAGTCAGTCTCGCAAACAACCCATGCTCAGTCCTCTGTATTTCGTTTCTGCTCAGATCGATGTATTTAAGATTATTTAGCCCGTCAAATGCATTTTCTATGATAGTAATATTGGAGTCTATCCAAACGATTTCTTCCAGATCAACTCCATATTTGTTGAGATTTGATTTTGTGAGCTTGTCACCGGGAACTGGAGTGTTGGAACATCTTAAACTTGTCCGCGTGCAAACGCATGTAGAGGGACATTCTTCAGCACGAACCACAGCTGTGCAAATTACTGCCAGCGTCAATATTTTGTGCAGCCACTGCATTATTTGACTACACTCATAGTCTCATTGACTGAAACAACAAAACATATCTTCTAAGTTTTAAATTCCTATTCGTAAGTAATAGTAAAACTGAAAGAAAAATCTGTGTAGGGTAGCTTTCACTGCTTCCTTATTTTAAAAGGGTAAGAAATAATTATTTAATTATAACAATAATAATTTTTATTTTTTTTATTTTATTTAATTTTGTAACGGTAGCTTGAGTTTGATTTATGAAAATTTTGTTCTTGATGTTTATTTGTATTTAAAAATGTTAAATAAAATCTTTTAATTGATGAATTGAAGAGATGAGTGGAAGAAGCAGATAACTAACATAACAACAATAAAAAACTTCCGGATTTTGTCGTTTAAGTATATAATGGACGGTTTTGGGCCCGAAAAATTGTTTGAAATTAAAACAATGTGCGTTTGATGTGTAGCTGAATACATTAGCTAGATAATGAAATAGGTAAGTTACAAGATTTTTCTAAATTTTATTGAAAAAAAAATGTGTACATAGTCGAAGGTTGCAAAATGCTAGTTGTCCGCTTCTTCCACTTATGTCTTCTTTTATAATTAAATTTTTAATGACTTGACCTTCCTAATTTAATCTATATTTATGAAATTACAAAGTAGGTTTTTATTAGAAAATGTGCTATTGCTCTCTCAACATGTGTAATGCTTCTTGTACTTATTTTACTTGAAATAAACCTTTTAGGAATCACATTATTCATACCACAAAATCTTTATGATTTATTTTGTTATGCTAAAATAATAAAAGTAGAAATATTCGCCTATCAATCTGAAATCAGGTAGGTAAATTCCAATGTATTGTACAGCACCAAAACTTATTACCTGCTACTTAAATAATGAATTATGGGAACATTCTATTCTGAGAACCTACAACTAAAATACTTCTTGTAACATTTGAGTTGTTGTTTCTTTTAATAATTTTCTTCCATTTGTGAATTTGCAATTAAAACGTGAACATTGAACACAAAGGACCACTTTGTTTAATGTAATTTGTTTTTGTTCAATGTGTGAATAATGATCTAAGTTCACATCAACATTCTAAAGGAGAACAATTATTTTACAGTATAAAAATAGATTTCTTCTTGCTTAACACGTCAATTAAATTTTTAATTGGTTTTATTCTGCATATTTGGTTGTTTAAATGAACAGTGTAAGACTTAAGGATTTTCATGTTGGTTTTAGTCTCAATATCTTAAGGATTGGAGATATTGTGTTATGTGACCTAAATAAATTTCACTAAAACAATGCCTTCTAAATCTTGCAAGACAGCACTACCTGGAGCTCACCTTTACAGGTTGTCGAATATGGCTTATATTCGACAATGCATTCATTCAAAACATTTCATTAATGTGCACCCACTTTTTACATTGAACTACACGATATTTTACCTAATTTTCGTCCATATCGCATTCCAACTTGCATAGTTCGTTATTTCGTGATGATAACAGATGTGAATACGCCAGACATACTCTCGTTCTTACACAGTTACACGTCACATTCTACACAGCACGCACACAAATTCTTAATACTACATCCACTGATAACGTTCAATGGCACTAAAATATATCTTTGGAACTTATCATAAGATTTTCACACTAAAAACGTCGAAGCTCTCGCGAAATATAAAACAGTGTCACTACGTTGAAGTCGACCACTCGAAAGAAATAAATGGCGGCGCTACGAGCTGCGCGATTTTCTGTCCTTGTTTTCCCCGTAGAATTTTGTATCTCGCTATCTCGCTCCGTCTTTAATCCGTCAGCTGTAAGCGGCGATCGTTGTCGACCAATGTCGAATGTAGGCGAAAGTGCTTAACCCTCCGCGCTCCGCGCAGCGTTGGGAATTTTCTTGTTATTACTTTTCGAATTTGCTGAGATGTAAGAAAACAACTAGCGAAAATATTGTTTTATCTCAGTTTATTTAATTAAGTTAATACTAAATTATTAATTTTTTAGTTCATAATTTTATTTTAAGCTACTACTATATATTACCTTTATCTGACTTTATGTATAAAATATGTATTGAATTGATTTTCGTCACAATTTGTAAATTTTTAGTGATAAATTCAGAATGTTGCAAATAGCACTGCGCAACTTGAATAAGAGAACAAAAGATTGGCTTTAGAGCTAGTTTATAGAAAGTTTTGTTTAAAAATAAGTGTAAGGTAGGTAGATAATCCTATTAGATATTAACAAAGCGTTAAATATTAACCCGACCTAAAGGATATAACCGGAAACTTACTGCTTCATCCCCAATTTGCAGTTCTTCTTAATAAAAAAGATAGCTGTTTGAACACGTTACGAAATAAATTAACAATTAAAATTAAGCAATGAAATATTTCATTAGAAACGCATACGGCAAATATGTTATTAAATATTTGTCGTTTTGTAATTATTGTAATAATTGTTATTTTAGAGTTGAAAATACTCTAACAAATGTTATATAAAATTTTTATCTTGCCTACCACATGTATCATTTTTTAATTAATTGTACCTATTAGATTAGGGCAGACTCCTATTTAATGCACTTTTACTAGCTCCGTAAATAACCTTTGTATGTAGTCGACGTGTTTCTTTAGTATGTAGTTACTTTTCTATGACGTCGAGAGCCATATAGTCTTGCATGTTAGTTTAGGATTGCGTAATCTTCGTCTACCGGTAGCCGCAATCCGCAATGGGCAAAGTCCTTCACGTTTCAACCTTCGTTAGTAGATGTTACTTAGAGTTAGATAGTCTGGAGATATTTCAAAAGGGAAATACCTATATGATGATTTTGGAAACACAAAATTTAGTATCAAGTTGCAAGTTAAAATTTAGTTACTACTTAACCTGATAATTAGAAATTCTTCTATTTTTTCTGTTAAGTTGGTAAGCGAGGCTTTTCACTTGACTCATTTGGACAGGTACATTTCAGCACAATTTAGTTAAATTCACAAGTGTAGTGGCGTATTCGGGTACAGTTTTACGTCGTGCTCCTTTTAGTAGGTATTTCAATAATTTATTCCTCCAAAACCTCATCAATAACAAATTTATTGACAAAATTTACGACTTCAGTACAGTGTTGATTGTGCATCTTGAGTCAACTAAAGAGCTTAACTACTATTCAGTTACCTACTTATCTACTTAATACGTGTAAGCAAGACATTATTAGTGCTAATAATTGGTCGTATGATCTTTGTAATGATTAATAATGTATTATAATAAATGAATCCACGAGCATGAATCTTAGTTTACGCTGCTGCATTGCTCTGTCGTATTTTTATTATTATCATATTATGAGGTAGGAACGGCCTGTCGCGACAGCTGGCCGTCTGACCGGCTTTTGGCTATAAATACATTGCACGTGAATTTTTACCGCGTTTCGTGATCACGTGTCCGCTGATAGCACTTCCAATGTATCGAAGAGATAAAAGTGTAAAGGTAAATAAATATTGTCCAGCTCCCGTTCAATATGAGGCATTGCCAAATCAAGATGGAGTTGGCCGAATGTTAATATGCTCAATACAACGAAAGGGCTCTTGCTAAAATTAGAGAATTTGCCGCAGGCAAATGTTAGGTCATCTTTTTCGCTTCCCTGATCGATCGATTAGATAGAAAGAGAGGTCGTTACACAGCGCGAAGTACGTATGCGCTACGTAGATAGGTACGCGTTTGATCTTGAACTTGTGTCCGTAGGGTTTCACCTACAATCTTGTTTTCAATGAGCTGGGAAGACTTAGAAGCTATGCACATAAGGCTTTTACTTCTAGTACAATGCGTACTTACTAGACTAAACCCTCTACATTAGGTAGCTATAGTGAAATATGTTATGAGGCATGATCGTGCTTGGAGAGAATGGTCAAGACATAATTATGTAATAACAATGTGTTGTAGATATAATAATTTACTTCGTAAACAAACTCGTCATATAGAGTACAGGCGTACTTTCCTTGTTATAATTATGTTTAGTCAAGACTCAAGAGTGATTACTACAATAAAATGACGTACTGTGTACAAGAATAGGATGTGTTTTTTTAATTTATCATTTGTTGACTTAAGTCTGATGATCTACAATTGTTATCAAATACCATCCAAATACTGAGGATTAACAATGTATTATGCTGTTGATCTGATGCTTTAGGTATTTTTGTGTGTCGGTAATGTTTATTGTATAATATCAAAACATTGTTATATAATCTATGATTTGCCATAAGATTGTGTAAAGAACATATTTGCAACTGTAGTAGAGTCTGCTAGAGCTGTTACTTTAAAGTTAGTTAAATAATACATTTCGTGTTTGAGCGCTATTAATATTAGAATGTCCTAATGGCTTTGCAATAACGCAATGAATCATTTTATTTTCTTCAAATTCGAAGGATACATAAATGTCTAATAACATAATTGTGTCTTTTAGGCCATGAGTCACGAATCATTTTATCCTTAAGTCCATATTTAGGTTATGGCTACAAAATACTCTGTATTTATTATTATCTATATACTAAAAGTGGCTTCGTGTTTTCTTATTATTTATTAATGAGTTTTAAAGTTTCACCTGATTATATTATTTGCTACAGGTTAGGAAGAGATAAAATTTAATCTTAATTACCAGAGGCCACTCTATGGTCGAAATTATATATATGTAGATTATTTTTTATAGCTCCTCTACACTATATAATAAAACTGCCAGTCATGAATTTACAATTAAATGTATAATATGTCATTAGTAAACCTGTTCATATTGCCGACTTGCACGAATTATAAATAAATATTAGATAATATTATATTGAATATGTAGGTAACACAATTATTAATAAAAATATAATAATGTAACTCTTACATTTTTACGTAGGTGTAGCCAATAGCCATGTATATTGTATAACTTACAAAGATGCGGTAGAACTTTAAGAATGTAACAAATAACAATATTATATGTTATATGAAAAATTATCCGGTACACTGTACGGGGCTAAATTATTATAATAATAAAAAAGGGAGCGGCATATCATAACAATAAAGTTCATTAGGTAGTTGACGACCTCTGTGTCTCAGTTGGTAAGCGCGTAAGCCGGGGGTCGCGGGTACGAATCCCGCCGACGGAGCAAAAAGTTTTTCATTGTTCCTGGGTCTTGGATGTGTATTAAATATGTGTATCATATAATAAATATGTGTATAGTATAAAAGTATTAAATACATTTCCGTTGTCTGATACCTGTAACACAAGTTCCTCGGGAACTTAGCACGGGGCCAGACTGACGTAGTGTGAAGCGTCCATAGATATTATATTATTATTATTATAGTAGTAGAACTTTTATTAGAAGCTATTACTGCTTGTTTTTACTGCAAATATATTTTATTACCCAGTCTTTAAACAGGAATCTGGGAAAAATGCCGTCGTAAATTACGTCATATCATAATATTTTGTTCTAAGAATAAAAACAGGAAAACTCTATGGCATTCTCCTCATAAATGCATTCTAAAGCCTCGTCCTGAAAGTTTTATATTCTAAACGTTTCGAAGGTTCCATGATATTCTAAAATTCGTTTTCTTCCCCGCGGTCGGCTTGTTCGGTTCTGATTGATGTGCGCTCACTATTATTCCGAAAACATTAACAAATCAAACCGTGAACTAAATATGTATCGATTTTCAACATATTATTCCGTATAAAATATACCTATTAGTGCGTGACGGATAGCTATTCTGCCGTCCTCGAGCTAAAATGCCGCTATGTATATAACGACAATATTAAATTTGATAACTCGATGACTATAAAAGCTACAAAAATGTTGATAATACAGGTCGATAGAGTTTCTTCTTCTGATCATGATGGCATCAAAATATCAAAATCGACATCACTGCATCACTGCATCTCCTGTGTCGCCAGGATCGACAGCGGTATCTAACCACGAAAACCCTATGATATGATCTCAGGGAGCCCGAGGGACTTGCTAAAACTGCTTTGGGACCTGCAACGAAATTAATCAGGAGAAGATAGGAGGAGTAGAAGGTAGTAGAATTCCCTCCCCAAAACAAAGTGGGAAACACCAGAACGTTGCAATGGCCGGAAGTCAAAGAACTAAAGGGAAAGCACCACGGGAACAAATGGTTATAATAATTGCGACTACGAAGCTTAGTTTTGAGATTACCTTGGAATTTATTGTGTTAGATTGTTACCAGCAATAATTATGTCAAAAAAGCTTAAAGGCACGGAAGTTCCTTAGGGCTTTTAACGAGGTCACCGTAGTATACGATGCCAGTATTACAAAATAAGTTGTTAAGCATTGTAGTCCTTTCGTTATACCAGAGATGACACTCCTAAAAAATATGGTAAGCGGTTCGTTCATTCATGCTGCCCTGAGTCAAGCACTCGCAAAAAGGAGACGCTACTAATTTAAATCCGTGAAGTTTGGCTTTAAAATTCCCATGACCGGTATGGAATTCAGAAACGCAGTAATCTATCCAGTGTTTGGATAGCCGCTCACGAATACTAGAGAAAAATTTATAAAGATTCCCTTTGGTGGAATTACTCCATCGGGTCTGCCATTCGGAGATTAGGATACGCAGTCTTTAAGAGGGCCAAACAATCTGGCGATTTTTATTTTTTCACGATCGCTTAAAAAGTAAGGATTAGTAATGGATTTTTTATAATAACTACATTGTTGCATCGTTGAATTTCAAGATCAACGGGTAGAACTCCTGCTAAAACAGGTAATGCTTCGGTGTAATTAGTCCTGTATTGTGTAAAGCTGATAGCTTTACACAATAATATAAGCGCAAGTTGTTGCCTTTGTAACAATTTACGACAAGCTGCACCTATAGTTTCTCTGTCAGCCCACATTATACATATATACCACAAGTATACTTATAACTATACTTGCACAAATATTATCATCTATTTTGAGACTCTCGAAAATTCGAAATGGAGGCCAAATTATACTAACGTCATAGGAATACGAAGGCGTGATTCATAAGATAAATTAATATCTGTCCTTTGAGATTTGATGCTAAATTATATAGCGTTAGTATTTTCCTACCTACATAAAGATCCTACAAGAAGTATTGTGATAATAATAACTATTTTTTTAAATTGTTTGCCTATTATATATATTGTATTCAGTGCTATCTTAGTCAATAGTACTTACGGCTACTTAGAAAATTTATTAATGCCCGGGCTACTCGAGGCTAAGTTTTTAATCTAGTAAAGGAAGCTAGTTCTTTAAACTTTCTAAGCTTGCTTGGAAATAAAGCTAGTTTTGTCTACCCGAAGCCAGAAGTACTAGCTTGCTAGCTTACTGAAGCTAGCTCGGTAGCCTAGCTGGAAAAACCAGCCACCCTGGTATAGCCCTTGCACCGGTATAATTAATATCAGAATATGAAAAATCAAGAATGTTTTTCTATACACGAAGCTCGGGGCTTCGGTATCATTTATCAGTTCTCATAGCTGACACAAACAGAATAAAGCTTATCATGAAACCTATAGATAATATTCATTCTGCCTCGTTGATTTAGAAAATAACTAAGGATATTAGATTTATCTACGTCAACGAACTATGAGCTCTCTGTCGTAGGATTAAGATATAAATTCGTGTAAAATGTCTTGTTGTTGTCGGCATGGTGTCCTTGGTACAATTTTCAAGTAAATGTATTAAAGACCGTCAATAAGTTTGTCTGTAGGACGTTTTTATTCGCACATGTATTGAAGCATGTAATAAACCGAAGAAAAGAAAATTACATCGCAAAATTTTCTTTGCTTGGTACTAAATAAAACACTTAAGAAATTGTGGAAAAATAGCTGTGCCTCGCTACGGAAAAAAATATGTTACTTCCACGCAGTAAAAAAGTAGCCTATACCTACATAATATGCTTATCCAGGAATAACCAGCTGAATACTCGCCAAATTCTAATGACATCGGTCTAGCCGTTTAAGTGTGGATAAGTAACAAACATACAAACTTCCGCATTTATAATATTATATTAGGGTGATTATTAATAATTCAACATTAAAAGACAATATTAGATGCCTCTTTTGGATGTTTGATCCTACTACGTGTTCTCTTTCTAAATAAGAAGGAAGTTTCCTAAAGATAATAAGTAATGATAACGAATGACGATTGACGAATTACTGTTGATAACATTTTGTTTGTTGTGCGATAATCCAAAACCCGATTGTGGGATCTCTTTCACTTTTAACTGATAACGTTTATGCAATGTAATACTAACAATTTAATTATTTGTTTACTGCTTGACTGTATTATGAATTTAGATCAACTAGAGGTCACCCTGTGGTCGAAATTATATGTTTAATTATTAAGTATTGTTGTGTGAGTATCGATCTATTTATTAAAAACATGCAAGATTATAGTATTTTTTGAAATAATATTGGTATTCCCCGCTCCTCCTCCATATAAACTATAGTTTATATAGAGGAGGAGCGTGGTAAATTTTCATGTTTTTACTTCTACGCGTCTTTCGTAAAAAGGGGTACAAAGGTGTCCGCTCGCGTATTAATAATTAATATCAAGATTACGGTACGGTATTCCATGAATTATTAAACTGTTTATAAATGTAAGTACCTCAGAGATAAATTTTAAATAAGTAGCCATGACTTGTATAATAAATAACCATTTGTTAATTAATGTATTCAGTTAACAAATAGATTTGATAATAATAATTAGTGATGTTTTTCCTTACTCTACCAAAATTACGTAGACAGAAAACAATCTTCATACAAAACCCGCATTGCGAAATCGTGTAAACATTAGCAAAGTTGGCAATTATATTTTGTCAAGAACGTTCGCTGTAACAACATACTCAAAGTAATAATATTTAATTTATAGTTCATAATAGACTAAATAGTTTCAGCTATTCTCATATTAGAGTTATGGATAAATGTATTGTACAGTGCACTGTAAGTTATGTTAGGTACAAAGCTTTCATTTATATAATATTACAAATGAACGTCATTGATCACAAGCACGCACACCAGCAGTTCACGCTCTGGATTAACGCATAATCTTCTATCAGCTATAATAGGAGCAAGTTTTTAGCTGTATCAAGACTTTCGGCTTGTTTTACTTACAAGTAGAAACGAAATAAATTTATACCTTATGCATATTTCACAATATAAAGATCGCCATGAATTAATATGTTACGCTACCAGCTACGGCGTTAGGTAATACGGTAAGCGTACATGAGCGATTGTTTTATTTGACCCACTTTTGAAGGCTAACCGAAATAAAAGTGTTTCTGTCGTCGGTAATATTTAAAAATGGATACCGATCACCCACATCGCGACAGAATCGTTGGACTTGAAATGGAGAATTTCAAATGGTTACGATGTTGACTTGAAATCGTTACGATGTTTTTGTAAGTTTTGAGTCACGCTGATATTAAAAGTGAATTTCGCATATCTATAGCACTGTTTCCTATTAATTACATTTTATCTATGCTTTGGGCGTGTACAGTGTGGTTTTAATTTTGTTAGCCTATGCTGTCCCACTGCTAGACAAAGGTCTTGCCCACAGGTTTTAAATTGATCATCGTTTAAGATATTTTTAAGGTGGAGTCGTGTGACAAAACTATCATGTCAATATTGAATTAATATTTGTTATAAACCTACGTGTTAGAAAAATCCACACGTACGGTCATAACTTGTATGGTTTCTGAGGATTATCTCGATGTTAATGTAATTAGCATAATAATTTCGGCTGTTTCTGCGTCATCGTTTACTATTCGTTGTATCTGTATTTATTACGTTATGACCAAAAATTAAGGAAACAAAAACGACGATTTTTTCTTTTGGCCTTTAAAGTTTCTACTCGTTCTGAACAAGAGCGATAAATAGACAGACTCGTCAAACTAATTTAGCTTTTATTAACTCTGTTTTCGCCGGTTATTTGTTAATCCACACTCATATTATAAATGTAAAAGTGTGTTTGCTTGTCATTTCTTCACGCCTTAATGAAGCGACCAATCGACTTAACTTTTGGCATACTTGCTTAAAAGGATAGAGGTTATTTTACAGGTTATTTTTAGTCTTGGTCATCATGCTCCCAAGATATTCGTATTATTACAAGATATTATTTTTCACGCGAGCGAAGATGCAGGCAAAAGCTAGTGTACCGTAATGAAAGATGTAGTTTCTATTGCTACTCGTTGTGTCCTACCAATTGCAGTATATTGGGTCAATCAAAACGGCAAGTTAACGTCACTAACCAACGTTGGCAGAAATTGTCGCGTCATTGCACACACTGCTCATTAGCATACAAAAATAATATTATGATAACTGTACGAAGTACGAACATTATCCACCTACAGAATGTATTGCACAGACCAAAATTAATCAATTACAAATGATTTGTATTACAAATTACAATAGAGCCATATGAATTGGTAGTTGTAGCAAACAATAAAGCAGTAATAATCTATATTTAAATGGGAAAGTGTGTTTGTTAAGTTTTTCCTTCACGCCCTAACGGAGCAACAAAACGACTTAATTTGTGGCATAAACTTATTGAAGGTTGAAAGAATGGAGAGTAATATAAGCTACTTTTACTTAAAAAAAACATCATGCCCCCAAAATATTCCTATTTTTAGGTGATTATATATATAGCGAAGTCGCGGACACGAAGAGTAGGACAAAGTTAACTGTGCCGGTTTCTCGGTTGCTTCTTTATCAATCCAGGATAATAAGAAATAAATCATATTATTTTGTTTAGTAGCCCGCCCTGGCTTCATTTTTCACTATTTTTTTTATATTTATGGACGCTTTATACCACGCTAATCTGGCCCCGTGCTATATACCCGAAGGACTTGTGTTACAGGTACCAGACAACGGAAATATATTTAATACTTTTATAGTATACACATATTTAAGATTTTTATTATATGATACACATATTTAATACACATCCAAGACCCAGGAACATTGAAAAACTTGTTCCGTCGGCGGGATTTGAACCCGCGACCCCCGGCGTAAGCTACCAACGCGCTTACCAACTGAGCCACAGAGGTCGTCAATTGGTGAGATTGGTGCGTTCAAACAAAGAAACTCTTCAGCTTAGCATTATTACTGAAGATATAATTGCTTCCCCTATTGCCACGCGCGTATTTTATAAAACAAATATTTTATCAAAAACCTATTGTATTTATATTGCCTGTCCGCTAGTAAATTTTATTTGAAATAACAAAAGCACGAACATTGAGGGTTTATAAGAAATCTCCATTTCACGGAAACCTACTTTTTAGGGCAATATTTAAGATATCAGTGCGATTTATAAAATAAATTCAGTATTTTGTTCAAAGTTATTTATTTTTATTAAAATTTTAGATGTAGGATGATTTTATGGCAAAAGTACTTAACTAATTAACTTGAAAAGTTAACTTGAGTTCCGAGGAAAGGACCCTCAACCTGTTATTTTTACACTCGAAAAATATATACATTCCGCGCGTTGTAAATTACTTTCCCACATTAAAACCTTCTTAATGTACTTGTACAAGCGGACCCGACAAATGTTGTCCCTACGGTATCGGTTATCAAATCCTTTACAGCATACAAAAATATCATATCATAATTGTTCGAAAGGAGTTGAGTGACTAACACACGTATATTGAGACTTGAGGTTTTTAAACCGTTATTCATATTAATATTTACTTATCCATACTAACTACAGGTCACCCTGTGGTTGAAATTCGACCATAAATTTTTAAATCCCTCGTGTAGAGGAGCTATAAGAAATAATCTCTGCTTGATTCAATGACAGTCTTTAATTAGGCATAAAGGTCTCGTTACCAGGTCATTAAATTTTATTTAAAAACATCGACTTTAACAATAAACAAAAGAGTATTTCGTGTATGATTATCATATCATGTCATGTCAAATATTGTAGTATGCGTAGCGTTTTATTTTAAAAGATATGCAAAATTAAAGCATATTTTTAAATTATATTGGTATTCCACTTTCATCCTCCATATCAACTATAACTGGAAGCATGCTTTTACATCTACGCGTCTTTTGTAAACAGTGGTACAAAGTTTTACGCTCGCATATTGTATATAACGTATATAACGTTGTTTTGCCATATAAATAATTTAGGGGTATGAAAAATAGATGTTAGCCGATTCTTTGACCTACTGAATATGCATGCAAAATTTGGTTAAAATCGGTAAAGCCGTTTCGGAGGAGTACGAAAACAAACATTGTGACAGGAGAATTTTATATATTAGATTAAAAATGGGAGTGTTTCTTTGTTTGTTCTTACTTTTCGCCTTAAGGAAGCTACGATTCGAATTGGTCTCGTTGAAAGGATGAAGAGCAATATCTTAGGGTATTTCGTTTCTGAGGAACGTTTTATTTACACGGGTCCCAAAAAATTTACAGTTTCATGCGATTTTCCAGTTGAGCGAAACCGCAGGCGAACGCTAGTAAATCATAAGTTTTGTATGCATTGCACCAAACCATATTTTACCAAAGGTCCCGAGAGATCTTTATTGCGTAGTTAATTTTTGTCAAATGTTTATTTATTCATTGTAGCATAAATTAGGTGTTTATTTAAAATATTTCTCATTATAGAAGAGTAGTTAAAGTCAGTTATTACTATATTTTTGCCTACGTGTACGTATTTTTTAAAACTAAAAGAACTTTAAAATAAGAATTTAACATTAAGGATTTGCAAATCAATTCGTGAACTTAAGTATGAGGTGAATAAGAAAAAAACGCGCTCTACCTTTGGAAAGTATAAAATAATGTTATATTTTGAAAAAAAAAATGGTTTTCATGAGTATTTAATCGCCGAAAATTTGTATTTTAGGACTAAGTAAAAATCACTTCGTATCTGGCTTTGGTCCTTTGATCGCATCCAAAAAAACTATCATTTCTAAAAAACTGGCAGAATATAACATAAATGTATGAAGTAACACTGAATAAATAAACTGCAAACAAAGTATTAAACCCATGATGATTTTTTGAAATATTACATGAATAATTGTTTTGCTTCCAAAAAAGCTCATCGCCAAAAACATAATTAATATGGAACATAACAATAACTGGTACAGAACAAAAAAATGTGTATTAACTCACTCCCAAAATATCAGTGTTGGTAAGATAAATATATAATAATTATTAGACACAAAGTGGGTTAAACAAAACTTGACACTATATATTAAACACTTACTTCGAAACACAAACACAGTTCGTAAAATTTCTCGAATTTACCGCTGCACTCAGCGAGGCTGTTAACGCGACGGCAGACGGGAACCAACTGAATCCTGTAGGACTATAACTCTTTGAATAGTCCTCAATACACATTTCAGTGTGAGCCTTATGCAAATAGATATAGAGGTGACATCAAAGGTAAGATAATAATGTACTTTGCGTGTCCGCATTCGGTTTTTTCAGAGTGACGCCGTCGGTCCGTACGCCGTCACCGTCGGCGAAAAAGAATATTTTGGATCAGTAAATAACACTTTATGACCTGGGTTAGAGGTTTCATTTTCTACCAACATTGGTCTAACACCCATGTCGTCGCTGCTCTATGGTGGCGAAGGGCAAATTCAAACCTAAAGTCTATGTGGCATTTTATCTGTCTAATATATACATAATTTTGTTGACGGTGACGGCGTGCTGTGGACATACGGCTTATGTTGTAGATAGGAAGGCATACCAGAGGTAGTTTAACAGAAAGGCGAAAATTAACTCATTTCCACCTGGAGAGGCAAAGGAAGTATTTTAATAGAAAGAGTCGAGGTGTAGATTTGTCCGAAGGCGAAATGCGTTGTATGGTTTACTCCAGGTAGTCCTGGGAGACCGAGCCTTACTCCACCAAAACCGTCAACCAAGATGAAGGTTATTTCGGCCCTATAAAATGCAACTTTATGATCTAGGCCATAAGTTTCATTTTCTAGCGACATTGCTCTATCGTCAATATCGTCATCGTCATTAAAGGCGTAGACGAAAATGAAACCTGTGGTCTATGTCATAAAGTTGCATTTTATCCGGCCGCAATATATTGTATTGGTGGACAATCTACTCGGAATTTTTAATACTATATTTTTCAATTCAGATTTTAATATATTTCGTGTTCTCGTTTATTTTTCTAAATCCGACAGTATCACAATAAATCTTAATACTTTCTACGTTACTTACCATATGTGTATCACGTGCGCCATTGTTATTTTCTAACTCGTCGCCTACCTGTCGTTTCAAAAGAAATTCTGCTTTCTCCACATTACCCGTAGAATACGAAGCATATTCTCCTGTATGTAAAAGGTAAAAATGGGACCCTATTACTAAGACTTCGATGTCTGCCTGTCTGTCTGTCTCCAGGCTGTATCTAAGAAAGGTAAATAGGTAGAGAATTTAAATTTTCACTCAATATGTATTTTTTTGCCGCTATAAAAACAAAAAGTGCGAGTAATAGAAATCGAAATCTTAATAATAGGGTCCCGTTCTTACCCATCGGGTACGGAATCCTAAAAGCGTATCCTACGTCCTCTCCCGGGACTCAGAATATATCCATACCAAATTTTAGCAAAATCATTTCAACGGTTTGGGCGTAAAGAGTTAATAGACACACAGATACTTTCGCATTTTTAATATATGGATAGAAAAAAGATGGAAAACGTTGCCCGGCCGAGATCGGAGATCATGACCGTCCTCAAAGGAGACAGTGACGAAGCATTAGGGTGGCAGTGCTAGCTCAGTTCCATGGCCCCCTGATCTAAGAGGGCTTCGGCGCAGGAGACCGCGAGCTTAGAAAGTGGTCCCCTGGAGTCTTGGACGGGCCCTTGTGTGGGATGCGACTTGTGTTGACACACTCGCCCCGTCCCATGTACAGGGCACCTCAAGCTGTGCAGGCGCAGAAACAGGGCGGAGAACCTTAAGCGGCGCCAACATGAAAACCTCAGCGGAGGTCTCATGTTTGATCCGTTTGGGCTGGAAACCCTAGGCACAGGCACTTGTGGTCCGGGTGTACATAAGCTCTTTAGAGACATATCTAAAAAGCTTATCAACCCCAGAGCCAGGTGCTACCTGGCACGACGTCAGTCGCGGACGTTTTTGTATGGGCTGTCAGCCACGTCCGATCAGTTTGTTTTTCGCTTTGAACTGGACTTGTCACGCTGCCGTGGTAATTTTGACTAAACATGTGTATGCTACAAATTTTAGTACTTTTTGCTTAACACCGAAATACAAAATACAATTTGCTTAACAACAAATACAACCCTACAACTTTATACGAATCTACTGTCATCTGTTCGTAACCAGATTTCGTTATGATCTTAACTGAAAATGCGTTTATATTATGATAAACTTTGTAACTCAATTTCGTTTCAGAACAGTCTACGTCTTTGAACCCAATTATACATTACCAACTTTCTACGAAAACATTTGTGATCATACTTCAACAGTTTAGTACTAAGTAATTTTGTGAATTTAGCACCGAGTTTAGTACATACGCAAGAGGTTTTTAACCGACTTCCAAAAAAGGAGGAGATTTCTCAATTCGACCGTATATATGTTAATTTTCTTTACGCATTACGCGTGGTCAAACATAAATCCGCCGTTTGTGGACCGATTTCGAAAATTTTTTCGTTTTTGTATAGGGTATAGCTGCAGTTTGGTCCCTTTTGCACAAAAGTGGTCAACTAATGATGCGATCCGGAAGGAATCGAGGGGACTCTTCGAAATTTATATAGAAACATATAGTGTTTTTTCACTTTTTCTGAAAATTTGTATCAAGCAATATCGTGATATAGAAGACATCATAGCAACATATTTTAGTAGAAAATGGAAATAACAAAATTTTTTTTATGATATTCAGGGGGCAAGTTAGCAGACGGGTTATTTGATGAAAAGCAAACGCCGTCGCCCATGGACAATCGCGACATCCGAAGAGTATCAAGTGCGTTGCCGGCCTTTATGAGGAGATAGGGATAAGGGATTAGGGAAGTTGGGACCCCGGTAAACTCACTCACTGAACTATCCGCTATCTATAACAACAAATTCTAAAAATAACATCTGATACTTATTCGAGTTTAGTTGGTGCCTGCAATTTCGTTGCGCAAAAATTTGTATATCATGCGGGAACCGTACATTTTCCCGGGATAAAAATTATTCTATATATTGCTCAGACCTTGTTAGGTCAAACAATAAAAGATTTTTTCAAATCCGTCCAGTAGTTCCTGAGATTAGCACGTACAAACAGATAAAGAGATAAATAGACACTTTTTTTGTGGATTTGTATCCTATAACTTTTCCTAAGCCCCCCGCATTTATTAGTTTGTAAAATTATTAATTGTACAGACAGACAGATATTGTATAGATTTATTTTTTAGAAGAGGTGTTTCTCATTTTTGCTTTCTTATGTTACGGAACCCTTCGTTCGCGAGTACAACTCGCACTTGACGTGTTCTTGGGTCTGTTTTATGCGATCGTGATACTGAATCTTGGTTATTTCATCTTTTATAGGTCGAAAACATATTTACGTCAAATTGCCTATTACTCTATCCAGGGTCAACAAAATATGCACCCAGAATAAACTGGTGCTGGCCTATCTACCAGAATATATAATAACTAAATTAATGTTACTTTGAATTTAATTTCGAATAGGAAAATTACTTTTTTATAGTTTGCCTGTACTGGGAGTTACAACTTACAAGTCAGTAACAGGTTTGAACCCCGGGTGGTGGCGTGTACCAATGAGACATACGGATGCTCATTGCCATGGGAGAGCCATACTTCGGAACGAATGGGCTGGCTCGGCCGTTGTGCTGCCGCCTAAATATTATAAAAAAAACTCTTGTGTAGAGGGCGCTTACCCGTGTCCGCCGATATTTGTGTATATTGCCTTTGATCGGTGAGTCGACAGTACTACGGCCGATTATGTGGACGCTAGCACGATCGTGCCGAACAACGAACATCGGTGATTAAGTAGAGGCTGCTTTAGGCGCAAGTTTTCTGTGTAGCAATAAATAACACCATGTTAATCAAAATTTGGCTGCCTACATAGTAGGGGAGCCCAAGAGGGAAATTTTGAACTTACTCGAGCGCGTCAAATTAAGCTAGTGTATGCTATTTTATACCATAATAACCAGAGATATATGTGCTCTCTGGTTATCATGGTATAAAAATCAGATTTGTGAGTTAGCTTGGTACTTAGAAAGTTATTTTTAAGTACCGAAATGTCGAAACCGTCATATTAAAATAGGTGTTAAAACTACGCCAAAGAACACTTCCATATGATTTAAATCTTAGGTAAGTCTTAAATAACTTATAGAACAACAATGCATATTTTCATAACCAAGCTTCCCAAATATTTTATGTCACATACAACTAAGGGGCTGTCCAGTAATCACGTGATGTTTTTTTTTTGTCCCATCCCCTTCTTGTATCATGTCTATTATTTCATTTATATATTTTTCCCTATTTTCAATGATCACTCGGCCGTTTGTGAACTGCGCACTGCAACTTTGAACCAATTTAAGAAATGATTTTTTGTTGTATGAGATAAAACCACATGTTTCTAGAAATATCCCGAAAAAATAAATACACGTTATATTTATTAACCCCCTTCCAATGTGATGTTTCGTGATTTTTATAGACCCCCCTAAAGGGGCGGGGGGACCTTCGAGCATCACATGGCTAATGGACGGTCCCTAAATGATTTAGGTCTTATTGTCATTTCTTTTTTATAATCTTAAAATCGCTATATCATTTTATTCCACCGCTAAAATACCTAATCTACAAAACGTACTAGCTCTCCACGACGCTCGACTACGAAAATAGCACTCTGGCCTCCCCAACTAACATAAACAACGTGGAAAAACAATGCACATTTCTATATTACTTCGCGTAGGCGCCATCAGCTCATCACAAACATATAATTGATACCGATTCAATATTCGGTCGGTCGTTGAACTCGCTGGGGACTCTAGCACCAAGCCTTTGATAAGCCTCCCAATTCAATAAGTAAAGGGATTTTATTAGAGCTACTAATTTTCTTTTTTTGGTAATATCTTATTGATGGGTGAATCACCTTTTTTCTGTACCGCAATTTCTGCCTTTACGAGTTTAAACTAAGTAGGTATTAGTAATTAGCAATAATTACTAATAACTAATATCTAATTTAAATCTAATCATATACACATTATCTTAATACATAGACCAATATTATAACTGAGAATTTTAGAAAAAAAAAAAGTTCTTATATGTTTACATGTGTATGAAAATATAGTTTTGTCCCCTGGACTTTATACATAGAAATGTTTTGATTTAGTGTTAATTTAGAAATTTATCGGTTAAAATATTTTATTGGCTATCGAATAAACTTATTTTAATAATTAAATAAACTTATAATAATTTAAAAAAAAACTTACTTTTATAAAAATACGCTGATTGGTCTTTTATTCAAAGATTTGTCTTGGACGAGAAAAAGTTGATTCACCCTGATACGTACAGGGCCGGCGCGGCGTTAGCTAGTCTAGTGCCCTGGACATGGTCCCTTTGGCGACCCGTAACTTTAATTCCGATACATACGGAAAAAACTATTATCCATTCGCCAAATATTGTCAGTAAAGGTCATTAACCCTCTGACAAAAATATTCCATTACTATATAAATCACAATTTAAGACATGAGTGGAAGAAACCGATTACAAACATTTTTTAAAACTCCCGGATTTTTATGTTTAAAGCGTCTAGCTTTTGGACATGAAAAATTAGTTGAAATTAAAATAATGTGGGTTTTATGTATAGCTAGATACACTAGCTAGATAATGAAATAGGTAAGTTACAAGATTTGTCAAAAATTTATGGGAAAAAATTATTATTAACTCGAAGGTTGCAAAATATTAGTTATCCGCTTCTTCCACTTGTGTCTTCAATTATTGTCGACAATAAATTGACAACCCAACACCTTGTTGACAATCGTGTTTTGTATAGAAACGACAAATTTTGACAAAGGTTTAGTGACAGCTACCGACAAAAAGGCGCCCCTTTTGACGTGACGACGTGGGTTACGTTTGAGGACCCGATTGGGTACGTAGGTAAAAAACAGCTTACACAAACTTGATCACAAATGTACACTCGTTTAGCAGTTTACTTTCATTTAGAGGTCACTGACAGACACACACTTGCATGTTTATTATACACATATTTTTTTATGATATTTAGGGGGCAAGCGAGCAGATGGGATACCTGATGGAAAGCTACTGTCGTCGCCTGGACACTCGTGATATCCGAAGAGTCGCAAGTGATTTGCCGGACTTCATGAGGGAATTGGGAATGGGAATAGGGATAGGGGGATTAGGGAATTTGGGCCACCGGTAAACTCACTCACTGAACGAAACACAGCACAACGCCGTTTCAATATAGTTTTCTGTGAGGTCGTGGTGTCACTCCGGTCGAGCCGGCCCATTTGTGCCGAAGCATGGTTCTTCTACGGCAATGAGCATCCGTATTATGCATTTGAGATCGGAATGAGAATGTCTTCTTGGTACACGCCTCCACCGGGGTTCGAACCTGCACCCTCTCGAGTGCGAACCAAAGGTCTTACCCACTAGGCTATGAACGCACTATTATTATTATTAGTATGGAAAATAGACGTAGTTTATCATAATCATACTTCATCTAAAATCACAAATGCGAAAGTTTGTGAGTTCGTAAGTTTGTATGTTCGTTAATTTTCTGGCTTAAAAGGCTGAAAACATTTTGATAAAATATGGCATACAGCTATCTGGTATTGTGGATTAACAGATCGGCTAATTTTTACTCCATAAGCAGGTAACACCAGGGCGCACAGCTAGTTGTATGTTTAATATCAATGCAGATACTGCACCGTCGTGCCGCGCCGCGCCGTCGGCGCACTCAGTCGAAAACTGACGTCACTCCTGTCGGCTCGATTACCACAAACACTGTCTGAAGTATCGTGGGCCGCCAATAGAATTCTATTTCAACAAAATAGTTTAATAGAATAGAATAGAATAGAATTTATTTTATCACCACACAATTTAAACAATATAAAACAATGTGATTAAACAAAAA
>JAOTAV010000015.1:1020909-1050967 GCA_026546445.1 Cyclargus thomasi | reverse complement strand
GTAAACTGTGTTTGCAACACATGCTGAGTAGGGGCCAATTTGGTAACACTTAATATTTAAATGTTTTTATTTTTTTACTCTGAACCCAAAAATTAATATGTTTTACCAAATAAAGTTAATTTCTTTCTTTCTTTCTTCTTTCTTAAAGAAAAAATTACAAACGATATTTTTTATACGACAAAAAGTGTGTTAAAATGGTCTCGCTATTAAGATAATAAGCTCGCCGTTAAATTTAGTACTAGTAGGTAGGTTTTATTAATATAAATTGAATTAATTACAATGGTCTTCTGCGGCACACCCATTTTTAAGATTCTTTATAATTAGCAGACGGGAGACGTCTAAGCCGCAATGTGTACAGTTCGTTCAACTTGTAGTTACTTGCACAGCTTCATTAATATGAATAAAGTGTCGTATCTCTTTTATTTATCTACTGAAAATTACTGCTAGATTATTCTAAAGAATTTTTACAAAGCAGTTCAGTATTTATTTAAAAAATGGTAATTTTTAATTCATTAATTTATTGCTCTTCTTGATTCATCTCATGTTCTCTGAGGTCGAATCCCACTGTACCTTCTATCAGAGAAGATGATATATTTCCAGATTGCGGACCTAAATAATTTGGTCGCGTTGTGTCGAACCCAGCTCCGACAGATCATGGCTATCATGGAACTGACCGACTAAATTACATAGTCCTTAAAATGCCTATAAATTAATTTCTACGATGGTAAAATGTACATAACATTTACCATTAATTATTAGGTATGTGTACAAAATCTTCTGAAAGGAACTCTCTTTTATGTTGTTTCACCACTTCACCATCTTAAAAATTATTCTAAAAGCGTAAAACAAAATGAAGCAATAAATCGCCACGGCAATTAGAAACTGGAAAATGCACAGAAGCCAAAACACTAAGAGAATGGACGATATTCTGATCAATTTTTACATTTAATGTCCAAGGTCACGGCGATTTACATGTTTTGAGTGGCGATTATTCCGACTTAATATGCATTGGAGTCTAGTTTTGATGCTGCAATTATTTTTACCGCGACCGTCGCGCGGCGTGTGTGTCAGTTCTGTTGTGTGCGGACGTGTTTGTTATGGTTTTGGTTCATAGGATGAAATACAGGAGCAGGCCGGCTATACCATTCAAATAGTATGTTTTTATTTCAGTTATTTCTTTGTTTAATCCAAACCAATATTATGAATGCGAAATGTTTCAGTCTTTCGGTGACCTCTTCACACCCAAACCGCTGAACCGAGTTTGCTTAAAGGCATCGAGATAGTTTGAGTTTTGGCAAAGGACATATGGTACTTTATATACCGTAAAAATGTACGGTTCACGCGCGACAAACTAATTTTCGACGTCTATGAGAGTATAAACTAGAAATTTATTTTATTTATTAATAAAATTTATCTAAAAATAGTAATAGTTTATTACAAGTTCGCTAAGTATTCAAATTTATTATAAGAGTATCCGGAACAGAACTCGCTCGCCTGGCATTTAGCAAAATAAAGACTGTGCTAAGGTTGAAATGTTTTAGTAGATTTTAGGGAAACAATAATACTAAACACTTCATAGGATTAAAATTAAATGGGCTGCCCGTTATTAATTACCTGTGTGTCGAAATCTTAAAGGCTTTAATAGGCTCCACATTTTAAGCGTACGCTTAGTGCTTAGTTACCTGCTTTATTAATTTTTGGTAGTTTTAGAGGCGTATTAACCCTAGAGCCGGAAGAGGTCTAAGCATATTAGTCCTCTTGGTTTGTAGCTTACCTCTCTGTATTTACTTACCCCTTGATCCATAAAAATATTTTAGTTTTTAGTCTAAAATTTTATTAAACTAAAGTCCTCAACAAGGCCCAAGCTCCAAAGGGTCGCTAAGCTCCTGTAAGTAGCTGGGAAAACTACTAAGTATTAAGAAAGGAAACATGACTACTTTTAATAGATATAGGTATTCCCAACTATATGTACTTTAGATATTCTTTCTTTAGTTACTTCAAAACCTTAAACTTAACATCTATTACTATTTTAGTAAAACTGTTTATGTGCTCTTTTAAGACTTATTATATCCCATCTTAGTTTTGTAATGTAAGATACAATCAAATCTATAGTGAGTTTTTAACTTAAAATATTAACATTTTTAGTTTTCAAGTGGTAAGTTTTTAATCAAGATTCATTTGGACTGCTGACTGCAGTTTCTGTGATTGTTTTCTTTGTGAAGGGGCCGAATAATCGTTTAACATTTAGTTGACACTCAGCTATAAAATTCTCACGTCTCCTTGTATTGTTTCTTATTTGTTGCGAAACCTGTTATTTTCATCGAAACTAGTCCGTGTTGCTAAGTTCATCAGTTGTTATTTTATGATACGTTTTAAAATTTTAAAATCAAGGTCTATCGTTACGTAACATTAAATGCTACTACCATTTCTCTATTTTAGTTTTGGTCAATAGCAATAACAATAGATATATAGAAAACAATGTTTGACCGGCAACATTTACAAACCGGTTTACGCAATTCAACGAAAATAAAATATCAATTATTATTAAATAACATAATAATATTACGTCTTTAAACAAAATCAAGTAGGTACTAAAATTGTGAAGAAGATTAATGGGTCAATGATCTTCCTCACAATTTTATTAAATACGCTGAATGAAAAGACTTCAAAGTTGAATTATTATTATATGATTTATAATTATATACTTCAATTCTATTGTCAGATTTCATTTATTATTTTATACCTAAACTTTCGGATGTATAAGTAAGAGAATCATTAACATTTAACAGCCTAACAATCCCCTTACACAAACAGTCTAGTCAGTGGGTCCACCGATCCCCATTATGTGACACGTTTACCTCTTACGAAAAAAACCTTTATAAAAATCTCCAATTTCAGTGAAAAGAGCGGCCTAATCACGCCGCCGCAACAGAATGGCGGGGGGGAGTCCCCCCCTCCTGAGAAGGAGCGTGCCGATCAGGAGGACACGGAGAAGAGCCACGCTGGCCCCGTGCCGCACTGCGCGGAGGGACCCAATGCGGACCTCTACGCTATACCGGTCAAGCTTCGCCCGAAGAAGGAGGTACTGCCTCCGGGGTGGGAGAAACATGAAGGTAATAATGAAAATAGGTTATGTATATTGATTACCCTATTTACATGCACACGGACACCGTGCCGCGTAAAGTAATGCGTTAGCAACTATGAGAGCGTCACGACAACCGTGAGGCGACCCTGTTGTCGCTCGTGCTTATATACCATAAACACGGCGACCTTTTCCGCTGTTACTAATAGTGGAAGACTCTTAAAGAGAAAAAAAAAATCATCAATTAATCCATATGCAGTTTTTATAAGGAAGATCACTTTAAAGATTAAGTCCATTACACTGTTAGCATTTAATACCTAATAAAATATTATTTACCAAAACAAAAGCTATATTTTAGAGTGACAGATCACTTGTTGTATATTTATAAAAATGTCAGCCCGATTTAATAAAAATAGTTTTTTTCGAGGTTGTGAAAATGTTTGATTCTTTAAAGCAAATTAAACAAGTTTAGTAATTAATATATAAATAAGATTTTTTGTGTTTATTATGTAGACTGATCTTATATTACTAAGGTTAGACCTTAACAACCTGTTCTGTGTTTACATTAAGAGTAACTTGGATACTTGGTCATATTTATATCTAACTTTTTATTTGAAGTTGTTTTGAACATGTTATAAAACATTATGTCTTAACATTCTAGTTACAAAGGCTGATTCAGAAGTTTTTTTTTTGCTTTTTGTCAATCACAAATCACAATACAAGACGTGTTAGTGGAAAAATTAAACGATGTAAATAAAACTCAGAAAACACGCAAATTGAAACGAAACTAGTAACAATAATAACGAAAGAATAAATCGGAAGGTACAGCTTTAAATACTAGTATGACAATACATTATATAAGCTTGTACATTTTAGGTCAGAGGTCTCGTCGCTTCCTGCCCGTTGTAGAGATACTTGGGAAGACATTTTATATCATACTTATGTCTTGTACCTCGCTTTGTGAAGGAACAAAGGGATTTTCCTTAAGTCTTAAGGGTACTTGATTCTACTATGTCAAAAGAACCGGTTACAATACATTCACTAGTATATATGTGTAGCATTGTTCTGGCTACTATTAGCTAGAATAATGCTTTGCCTAAATTCTAAGTCTGGTAGTAAGTTTTATAAAAGGTCACTTAAAACTTAGATTCTCCTATAGATAGATCACTTAGAAATCGCCACTAACAGTGGCGTAACTATACCGTCCGAGGCCCGTGGCAAAATCGTTTTCGTTCCACTATGTCGATCCAATACAAAAACACGTCAAGCGATTATTGTAAAAAATAATCGCTTGGCTGGGGGCCCGTGGCATTTTGCCGGCTTGCCACCTTGTTGTTACGCCACTGGCCACTAATGCCTCATCAGCTGTAAGAAAACTTTCGCCTTCAAAACTCTGTGGTTAAAACATGCTCCTCTATTTCCAGACAACGACGGCCCATACTACTGGCACATAAAGAGCGGGACCATCCAGCGCGAGATACCCAAGATGCCGCCGGTCGAGGCGCGAGAGTCGCGAATCTCCATGGTGCGGGACTGTTCCAATCTGTCCGAGCTGAAGTACGATGGACCCATGACGTCATCCGTCACTAGGAGCACTACCAGCGGAGCTCTGGACCAAGTCGACCAAGACGCCGAGAGGAAACGGAGAGAGGAGGTTGCTTACAAGTGAGTTTGAATGGTTTGATGATTGCGGAGTGGAAACGGGATTTCGCTATTTATCACTCACTCATAGACACTGCTACTATATTCTACAGGCACTTGCGATTTTTTTCATATTCAGGGAGCAAGCGAGCATACTGTTTACCTGATGGAAAGAAACTGCTGTCGTCCATAGACACCGCAACATCCGAAAAGTCTCAAGTGCGTTGCCAGTCTTTATGAGGGAATAGAAATAGGGATAGGGGATTAGGGAAGTTGGGCCACCGGTGAACTCACTCACTGAACGAAACACAGTACGATACCGTTTCACGTCAGTTTTTTGTGAGGCCATGGTATCACTCCGGTCGAGCCGGCCCATTTGATTAATTCGACTTACGATTTAAAAAAAACTCCTAAACAACAACAAAAGTATAATAAAAGTTTTTATACTATCTGAATCATAACAAACGAGGCAACAGTCAAAATATATGATCGAATTTCAGCTCCGTTAAGTATCAGCCCAGGTACAATCTATCCAAGCGATTGTCTGATAAGCGTACTTTAAACATTTTATTAATGTGACAACCCTAATTTCCAGACGTCGCAGTTTCCCCGCCCGCCCCGAGCCGGACGGGCGCGCCGTCCGGTTCTTCGTCCGGTCTCTGGGCTGGGTGGAAATCTCCGAGGCCGATCTCACGCCGGAGCGGTCCAGCCGCGCCGTCAACAAGTGCATCGTGGACCTCAGCTTGGGCCGCAATGACTTGCTAGACCAAGTGGGACGTTGGGGCGATGTAAGTGATTTTCCAGATATTTCTATTTAATTTGTTTTTTTTATATTTGATATTTAAGGGGCAAACGAGCAGACGGGTTACCTGATGGAAAATAACTGGCGTCGCCCATGGATACTCGTGACTTATGAGGGAATAGGGAATGGGAATAGGGATAGGGGATTATGGAAGGTGGGCCACCGGTAAACTCACTCACTGAATGAAACACTATGGTAGTATTACTTCATACAGAGCATCCGTATTATGTACATGATATCGGAAAATGTCTCATTGGTACACGTCTCCACCGGGATTCGAACCTGCACCCTCACGAGTGCGAACCAAAGGTCTCACTCGCTAGGCCACGGACGCTCTTGGTACATGCCACCCGGCATATCGACAAAACCGGCAATAAATAACAAACATATAAAAAAGGTATTGAACAAAACCCCGTATATTTACAGTGTTTTTTGGATGTTTTCAGGGCAAAGACCTGTTCATGGACTTGGACGACGGTGCTCTGAAGCTGATAGACCCGGAGAGTCTGAATACGCTGCACACCCAGCCCATACACACTATACGCGTCTGGGGCGTCGGCAGAGACAACGGACGGTAACATATATTGTCTTTGCAGTATGCTAATACCTACTATAAATCGTAAAGTAACTCTGTCTGTTTGTATGTAGCCACTAGACAGATTTTAATGAAATTCAAAGTAATTGGTCTATGGTATGGAGATACTTTATGTCCCGTGAAAGTACATTTTGAACTAGCGCCATCTATTTGAGCTAAATTGTATCCTATTTTAATTGATTTTCTTATTTAAATTTTTTTGTGTCATGCTTCTATTGGAATAGCGAGAGGTAAGCTAATAGATAATTTTATATTTCACTTTACCAAAAACTATAAGACCTTAGATGTTTTATCTAAAATTAAAAAAAAACTGGTAATAATATTGAAAAATATATTTAAAATATATATTAACTTTATAAATTCTATTGTAGTACTAAAACGCCATCTATAAGTTAAGATATGCAATTGTAAAAATAAACTAAACGAACATAAAATTTCTTATCTTGTAGATTAGAAATTTAATATTCGTTATAGTTTAGTAATCAACAAAAAATATTAAAGGAATATTTATACCGACTTCAAAATCTTGCGAACCTTATAAAACTGCGCTTTTTCGGTATTATAGAACTCAGTTATTTATCGGTATATTATACAACTCAATATTTTTCGGTAGTATAGCGGTATGTGTGGGTAATCCTTGTTTACTCGGACGACACCTGCCACGTCACTACCACATGAATGATAGTTCTTTATTTACGAGCGCACGCACACATGGGCCGTGCGCACAATTTAGTTGAACCTCTATAAACTTTAATTTGAAACTTACAGGGACTTCGCGTACGTGGCTCGCGACCGCGTGACGCGGAAGCACATGTGTCACGTGTTCCGGTGCGAGGCGCCGGCGCGCACCATCGCGAACGCGCTGCGCGACATCTGCAAGCGCATCATGATCGAGCGCTCGCTGCAGCCGCCGCCGCGACCCACAGACCTGCCCGCCGCGCGACGACCCAGACCGCTATCTGGTGAGGAAAAACAAAATTATAATTACCATAATCGGAAACTAGTATTTACATAAGAGAACATAAAGTATCAGCAGTTTAAGTATGTATGTGTATGTAAGAGTGTGGTGTAGGGTAATAATTGATCACATATTCGTCAGCACCGTATGCGGCGCAGTAAAGAACTCGTCGGATTAAGTGATGTGAAACGCCACCCCGTACGCGCCACATTTCGTCAAGTACGTACGAAAATGAGACGTCTGCGCTTCTTCTGCTGTGGCGTTAGGGAAAATACGCGATATGAAAACTGGTGGAGCACATGTAAAATTTACACACGTCTGAACGCGCCCTAATAATAGAGCCTCTGGTAATAATTGCCAAGGACATTTATCACTTATGTCGACTCCAGCTTAGTACCGAAGCATCGTTTATAAGAGCGTGAAGGAGATTGTGGATGGTTTTCGCAAGGTTCAGGCACTTTGAATAATGAATTAGTAGGCCACAATTTGTGACAAGAATTCGTGGAGGAAATTTACACCACTAATGTGAATCTGTCATGAGTTGAATCCGCGTGTTCAGAAAACGCGTAGAACAGATGCAGAACACACACAGTAATATTATCTCAACATATTCCAGGCGCATCATTCCCCACGCCGATGGAGGAGCCGCGCAAGACGGTGCGGGCGCGCTACCTCGGCAGCGCGGAGGTGGGGCGGGCGACGGGCATGGACGTGCTCAACGACGCGCTCGAGCGGCTGGCGGCTGCGCGCGCGCCTTGCGCCTGGCGGCCTGTTGCTGTAGCTGTGGCGCCGTCCGTCATCACTGTTACTGAGGAAGGGGTGAGAATATAGTGATGTTATAATAGTCTAACTGTAGACGCCTACGTATATATAAATTACTAGATGTCGCCCGCAACTTCCTTACGCCAAAATTCGTTTGGTACGCGGGTACTGTGATAATGCAACGTAATGTACAATCACAGAAGATGAGACAGATACCGATTGCGGATCTGAGTAAATTGGTCGGGTTACGGCAAATCATAGATGAATTATACCTATTTGGTCTATGGCCGAACTCAGCCGACAGATCACGACTCACATGGAATTGACATATTCCGACCGAATGACGTAGGTCCGTCAACTGGCTCTCTTACAATTTCCCCCATTATACTTTTTGTTCAGGATACAAAGTATGATATGTCCTTTCCCAAGACTCAAAGTATATCCGTACCAAATTTGGTAAAAATGGGTCCAGTGGTTTAGACGTGTAAGCATAACAGATATAGCAACGGAGTTACAACATCTAATAAAGCTATTTATAACGATGTAATAACATTTAATAGATAAGTTTATCGAAGCCACTTGAATGGCAGCTACACTCCATTCTATTCCAGTACTCGTACTTGAATCCTTTGCATCGTATTATACAATAATAATTATGGGCTCTTCTCACACTCTTGGATCACGTTTGGGATAAAAAGCCTGTAAAAGTTTTTATATATTAACGTACATACAATTTTTGAATATCCCATTCTCGATTCCAGGAGAGCACGCCGCTAGTGGAATGCCGCGTCCGCTACCTGTCGTTCCTGGGTATCGGACGCGACGTGCGACGCTGCGCGTTCATCGTGCACACGCCGCACGACCAGTTCATCGCGCACGCCTTCCACGCCGAACCCTCTTCGGGTGCGCTATGCAAGACCATCGAGGCCGCCTGCAAGGTATTATTTTATACAAAGGAGACTTTGCCTCACAACATATACAACGCCCTGGAAGAAACCGCTGAAAGCGGTAAGGCCGCCTATTTGCTAAATTCCTTTTGAAGATTTATCAATGTATGTTTTTTTTTAAATATATAAGCAAATAAAGAATTTATAGATAAATAAATAATCGCCCGTTTGCTAGGAAATTAGGAACCGCATGGAAAGTAATTACCGTCGCTCTTAGAGTCTCTTAATGTAGGAATAGGGATAGGAAATAGAGCCGGGCCTCCGGTAAACCCACTTATTTA
Organism: Cyclargus thomasi; assembly: GCA_026546445.1. Classification (NCBI taxonomy): domain Eukaryota; kingdom Metazoa; phylum Arthropoda; class Insecta; order Lepidoptera; family Lycaenidae; genus Cyclargus; species Cyclargus thomasi. Next base: position 1,041,899 of record JAOTAV010000015.1, on the reverse strand, counting down.
AAGAAATACAGCACCAGCGGTATTTCACGCTGATTCTGTGAGGCGTATGCATATCCTCTACGTATATTTAAAAAATAGCTACGTAGACACAGCCACTACGTATTTTTAAGGTAGAGTATACTGGTTTCAAGTTTGGGACTATAATCGAACTTTAATTATTTTTTTTCGACTTTGTCATATTATTCTTTAGTTCCAGTACTATCTTAGATCTCTCCCTACTTTTGCAGCTTCGCTACCAGAAGTGTTTGGACGCGCACGGCGGGTGCGCGGCGCTGGCGTCGACGGGGTCAGTGTGTAGCGCGGGTTCGGGCGAGCAGCGCGCGTCGCTCGGGCAGGCGCTCAAGTCCTTCGTCGGCTCGCTCACCGGCCGCCGCGCCTCCTGAGCAATCTGTTCACGTCCGCTTATAGGTAAACTCTATTAGAAACAAGAAAATCACATGAAAACAGAGAATTAGATATATGGATTCATAGGAATTTTAGATTCACTAGGCGGATGGCGGCCCTGGGTCTACATAATTTTGTCGACCTATATAAAATACAGTCGATGCTGGGAGACCGCCTAGGGCGCCGCACTCTTGTATAAAAAGACGTCTGGCCGATTTCTAGTATGTATTTGAACTGAAATTAGGAATCACGTCCTGAGGGCTAGTAACACATAACATACAACGTGAAACGAAACAGTGACATTGGTTAAATGGAAATGGACATTTTTAACAGTGCGGTGGCACTGTTATAAATTTCCATAGTAAATTTACTAAATTTGTGTAGGAAGTTTTTACGCACCACATTTTTAGAAATGTGAAACTACGTCATGCAATTTTACTACATAATTTATTACAGAATATTCGTAAAAATGCTACCTGCTTCGTATTTGAGCTATTACAAAATGTAATATTATAACAAATGCGTGTTTAAATTTCAATACAATACAAGATTTTGTAATTTAAGGATGCATTTGCGTAGTAAAATTGTAGTAAATTTACAAAAATTATTAACAGTGCGTTTTTAATTCGTTCACCTATAACTACTTTGTGTTGTTTTTATTCATTTCCAATTGGTAGTTATTATTGTAAATGTTTCAGGCATACCCCACGTTGCACGAGTGGAGAGTGCCGTAGCGTAGTCACGCATCGCAGCCGCAACCGCAGCGCTGCCGCACGCCGCACACCGCGCATGCACGCAGCGATTAGCCTACGGTCCTAACGTTTACTTGTAATCCTTACATATGTAACGACCATTTGGACGCAGAAACGCTGAGAATTTACGACAATTTACTCGTGGCTTAAATTAGCACCTTTTACGTCAAACTCTTGATATATTGTGCATCTGCAAAAAATAAATTTTACAGGGTAGCCATAAATAACTATTACATAATCAATATATCTTAACAACTGTAACGACTTATGTCGTAGTTACACAAAAATAATTAAACAACAGAATTCGTATATCATTATTCATCCGAACTGTTCGTTGTATTTACATGTCACAGAAAAGAAATTTTAAAAAATCCTCCTTAAAACTGATATGTTGATGATCAGTTATATCAATATGCGGTCGAATTGAGAAACCAACTTTTTTGTAAGTTCAAATGGTCGTTATTGAAATTAAAAATATTATTTTACATGAATGATAAAATATTTAAGCACAAATGTGTATCAACAGTCCCATGACATAGCTGTGTGTAACTTGAGTTTCGCGAAACTGTATTGAGTGTATCCATGTCATATAACCTTAAACTTAAGATATTATATTCTAAAAGTATGTATACCTAAATGAATAATATAGTTATGACACAAACAAAGCTCCTTGCTACACCCCGACCATACCTGTATTAGATGTGATCATACCTGTAGTAGAATGACGACAAGGAGATAGAGACACAAATCTTTAACATATAAAAGCAATATCAAATATCAAGAATATTGTATTCATTTTATTTTAAAAACAAAGGACACTAAGCTTTTACACAAATAAGAACTGATAAAAGTAATTTGTAATAGCGATAATTAAACTGTTTAACTGTTTCAACCACAATATTACCATTTGGTCTGGGTGTAACAGGGGTCAAGCCTCTAATGATAAACTTATCATACTATAGAGGCCCTTGCTGTAATAAGGGTACGCACGGCGCGGATGTCCGTAGTGGGACAATCGGGTGACCCGCCTCACGAAACGTTACTGCCAAGGAAGCCACGCGGATTTCCGCAGACGCACGCTTAACGCAGCAAAGACCCTAAAGTAATAACTCTAGACACCATTCCATCTGCAGACATTTTTGGGTTATTTTTACTATTGTAACTTGACATATCCAAAAGAGATGGTGCTTAATGCGCTGTTAAATGTTCTATTACCACAACATCTACGCTTCTCACTATCTCATACTGTTGTTAAAATTTAAACCTGAGCCTACTTGTAAAAAGCCATGTTAGTGCTATATTTTTATTGATTCCTTTATATAGGCGACATTGTACGTGTTTGTTGATAGAACAATTATTTTAAGTTGATGGTCTCATATAATTATAGTTACCTATACTAGTCCTAGTTCGTTGTGCTATTGTAAATTTTATGCAACTAATAGTTAGATTTAGTCACCGACTTCTCGCGAGTCAACGTCGAGTGGTATTTTAAACCGGCAACACTTAATAGTTGGTAAATTCGTCAACACCGATTGACCAATTTATTACACTTTTGTAAGTTTTCACAGTTTGAATCGTTAAAGACATTTTTTGCAATTGCAGTATTTATACCGATATTGTTTTATAATACATTTATATAAGTGAATAAGGGTTAAGTAATATTTATAGACTTAAAGTTGGGGTGAATTGTAAATATGTAACAGTGTACACTTTAATGGGATTTGACTAATTTTAGCGTTTTAATATTTTCGGGAGGGGTTTTACGAGCAAATCCGTGGCCCGTGTCACAATAAATTCATATTTAGGCTTGCAGAACGGTTTATATTATTATTACAGATTAAATAATTGGCAATTTAAAATGATACCACAGCAATTCTCATATGCAGCTTTTTCTTCCTCCGCCATTTGCGTGTGGGAAAACCTCGTGGTCATCTTTGCCTGAAAAATATAAATATTCATTCAAAAAGCTATCATACGAAACTAGTGTTGGCATTATCGAGATTGGATTAATGTAACTTAAACCTTGAATGTAGTTAAAATTATAAGGGCTCTAAGAAAATAGCGAAAGAGTTTATTTTTGCTTAGGCTTGTATAAAATACGTATTTAATTGCAAAGAAGTAATATTTTCGTATATCGCGATGAAAATCGACGTATGGTTATATTTACGATGAGTAGCTTATATAACTTAGTTTTCGGGCGAAAGAGTGTCTTTTACAAATCTTAAAATTTTCAGAAACAATCTATACTTATAATTTGCCTTGTTGGCTAAATACAGATAGTATAGTATATTTTATAATGCCTCTTCAGAACAAGGGTGTATGAAATCATTGAGCTTTCGATAAATATATATTTGTATTTATATCTTAAATGAATCGCGAATATATAGATATATAGTGGCCACCATTTTGAGTAGGAAACAAAATGGCGGCCAAACGGACAGCAACAATCGGGTCACAGGCTTAGTAGTTTGTTTTGTATATAAGGAAGAATCACAGTGAAGTGGGACCCAAAGAGATGTAACTATTGGGAAAGCACTTTTTAAATGAATTTAAAGGTGTTTTGTGTCTATAATACATAATATATAATAGAATATTGATACTCTATAAGAGCCAATATACCTTTCGAATAAGCTTAAAAATATAATAATACCTTGTCAATAGTAAAAAGATCTGGGACTTAAAATTACAGCTCATCTTGTGTACCAATCTTACACGTTTATAAATATGATCGAAAGGTATAACTGGCAAGTCAGTATAGTGTAATGCGTTAGTTATCACAAATTAGCTTCAAAGTATACCTACATTCGAGTATGGTAGCTACTCATAGGACGCGACGCGGACCGCACGGTCAAAGCAAAACGCACCCTGTGAGCAGTCGCATTAGTGATCAATGTTGCTTGTCGTAATATTACGTCATATACACGGAGCTGTTCTTATTATACGTAACATAGATTTATTCCCACGTTAATGTTAAGAAAACAAATATATCAATATTTAATGAACACTCGAGGTAGTCTTATGTAAAAACATTTTCGACATAAGATTCTGTCAAGTCGTGCATCGTTTATACAAAATAATATTCATATTTACTGGTCACTATACAAATGTAATTCGAAGCGAAAACTGAAATTAAGATTACCTGATTTTAGTTTCAGTCTCCGCGTTTTGTCTCTGTCCGTCGTGAGGTCATCTTAGACTGAAATAGTTGCTTGGACTGCCCTCCATCGAGTCGTTTTCTAACGGTGGTTTATTGTAGTCACTAGATAGCTTCCGAATTCCAGTATTCTAGCTCACCGATGGAAGAGATGAATTAACATCGCTTTGACAGCTTAAAAGCCTTAAATTGTGGCTTTTAATAAATAATTTTGTGAAATTAATAAAAAAAAATAATTACAAATATGTCTTGTTTTATTTTTATAGGCAGTGATAGCCGTACTTTAAAAGGTACTCATACAAAATGTTGAATAAGTATAAAATCACCATTTGCTCGTTAAGCTAATGAGCTTTACGAGCAAACGGTGTTTCTAATAATTATTTTGGTATAATTTCTTTATGGAATACCTAAACATTAATTGGAATGAAACAAATTACTCTCTATTTATTATAAATATTTATTCATTACAATGGACATAATTTTGATTTCTTCAAAATTACCGTTCATTTACAAAGAGGTTTATTTCCAATTTCTATATTTTTACTCATAAATTTGCACAACGCTAGGCTTTTGGCTTAAAAAATACTGGCAGTGCAAAACAACTCTATGCTCATTGCTTCGGTTATATTATATTGGAGTCTACATACTTTTTACATTTTAAAAATATAATTAATCATCTCTGCTAGTAATAGTTCTAAACACTACCGCGAGATGGCGCCCCAAGACGCTCCGACTATATCTTTTATACTCGTATCTCAAAAATTTTAGATCTATTTATATCTACAATATAATATATTTGGATGTACCATCGAAGAAATTGATTCATAGCCAGTTGACGTACCTAGGTCAGACTTTGTCAAATCAATGTTAGTCGAAATCTGTCTGGGTTTGAAATAACGCAACCAAATTACGCAGGTACCACATCTGGTTATGACTCAACTTCTCATATAATACATTTACGTTTATTTCACTGGATTACGCGACCAACTAGGACATTTTGTAATAGTAATCTGAGTGCCATCGAGTGATATTTTTTTTTCTTTCATATCCGACAGTGAACCCGTTTTGCGTTTACTAAGATTTTATATGGTATTTGTAAAGCGCCATTTAGCGATGCTTACGGTCACATGTACAAGTCCCTTATAAAATCTATAGTAAAAGCGAAACGCGTTCACGGTCGAATGTGAAAAAAAAAACTCCCATTCAGCACTCGGTATTAAATTTCAATAATTACGATATGAAATTGTGACTAACGATACTCTTATTCTGGGCCATTATAATCTGGAGCCATTTCGAAGATTGTACATAAAATATAAAAAATTTTTAACTTCGCGTCCAAATCGCAAATAAGGAAGATCCGTCAAAATAACCTGGTCCGGCGCTAAAGCAATGTATCTCGGTTTTTAGAGCAAGCATAGCAATACATATATAATGCTTCGGTTTTGCTAAATCCACATGTTAACATTATATAGTTTTATCGAATTTTAATAGGCGCTCTATGTAAAATTATATTTTTTAGGTAAAAACGTCGTTTTTAGTCTTTTAACATTGAAATAAATAATTATGGCAGAAGCATACACAGCTTTTTATTTTATACATTGCCTAGGCGTTCTATAGAATGTCGAACCTGCAGCCGGCAATCCCATTTGGTATGCGGAATTTACCAACTTTAGAAATAGGATACGGGAATAACAAAATTTTACGATCGTTTTTGAGTGTTCTGTGTCTTTCTCCCAAGGCCAGTTTCCAGAACTGCCTGAACAAATGATTTATCTCCGGAACAACACTTTTTAGGGTTCCGTGTCCAAAATTTAGCGTTATAAGCATTTCTGGTATCATATACATATTTTGCAGCAAATTTTTTTTTTAGAAAATAATTTTATAAACTTCCCATGAATAAACAGAAACAAGTCAGATATTTTAATTTTAGCTTTTTGTTTGTACCATCTAATGATATATATTTTATTAATATAATACGTTACATATATAGTAATATTACTAGCGCTCAGCGCCACTTTACTTTAATGGCCGCATGACCTTCAAGCAATCGGCAAGGGATGGGTGAACACGCACGGATAAACGCACCTGTGACGTGTTTTGTTTTTTCAGAGATTCGATCATCTAGTTTATTTTTTCATATTTAACAAGTACAGTACATACATGCTTATATGCTATTATCACTAATTACATTATTAATGAACTAGAAATAACGACTTTTCCCTTAAAAAACAATTTACATACGTCTATGAAATTTTATAGGGTAAAATAACTGTAATAACATGTGAATTTAGCAATACGGAAACTATATTGTATTTTTGTTATTTTTACACTTAAAACTGAAGTACATTATTACTTTCGCGCCGGGCCTGGGCTCATTTTGTATTGCCGGATTTTTTTCGATCTTAACGTAACGAAAAAAATATTCTTTCAAGCGTTATTTAATTAATAATTTTAAGGTAAAAATAGTTTTGTGTTATTAAAGTAATATGATTCAAACTTTTTATTATAACTAATAAAGTAATACATAGCTTGTTAAATAAAATTTTGAAATGTCCACCTTTCCGATTTAAAAGATCGAAAATGTTTCAAAATGTAACATGATCCACTTAATATAAATCATAATTTTGATTTTTTTGAACCCGCTCTATATATTATTAAGTTGCCCTATAATAGCTGTCAAGTCTTTTTAATAGATTGTAACTTTACACAAACAATTTTATATGAGCTTCTGATAATTATAAATTAACCGCAGTAGAAACATAATATTGACATCAATTTATACAAAAACGTGTAAAACTATTTTTTACATTACTCTAATTTTTATACAGTAATCACTTATCAGTAGTATTATACAGGACTACTGTTTCGTCGCTAGCCAGTACTGTCCAGCGCCAGAGAGGCAATAGGAACGATAAGTACGTGCTATAATACAATGTGCAGTCGGCTAGTAATCTAAGTTAGACATACAATATAAAAAAAAACTTTCAACCACACAGTATAAATGTTACAGTATTAAACATTGCTACTTTAAGTTACCCGAAATAGCGTGTACACGATCCGGGCGTCCTAGTTCAAATACTGTAAAAGACAATTTATATTATTGTGTTGGAACCTTTACTTTAAAAAGACATAAAATTTTATAAAAATAATTAAATTAAGTAGGTATTGTTGCATTTGGGTTTTTTTGTACACATTTAATGATAAAAAATTTGTATCTTAAACCAACAGGAAATATCTAAAACATATTTGGCATAATTTTCATGCTAATGCAATAATACCTTTCTTCCAGAAAAAATAGACACAGAAAAAAAAGGAACATTATATGTGCCAAATTTTAAATCAATTTATTGATTCGCACAAAAATATTGTAAATTATTTAGCTACTTTCTGCCTAAAAAATAAGCCGACTGACATACACCAGGCAAGCACTTACTCTAGGATATTTTCGCAGTGGATTCTTATTTTGAAAAACATAATAGTATTAAAAACAGATATATTTATGAGCTACATTTCATAAGAGAGGATAAACTAAGGATTTTGCTCTAATTAAATTTTCTTTGGTATCCCAAATCAGAGTAAAGATGAACAAGAAAATAAACCTTGATAACTCAGCAGGGACCTGCCTGATTATGTAAAAAGAATGTATAAAATATAGATAACAATAAAATTGTGTGTACCAATATTTTAAATCCACTGCGATTCACGCAACAACTAACGACTTTAGATATTAAATACAAGGCAGCCGTGTTATATAGGCTTTGTGGTGATGACCATTAACCTGAAAAAAATATAAAGTAATTAATATATTATACACTGTAAAAAATTTCTTAAACTTTAAAAAAACTTTTTTCGGTAGCAATATGTTAGTTTTTATTTTGCAATAATTAAGAGTATTGTATATCAAGATCCATTTACCTGTAATAGCATTACATCCATCCATTTTGTTCAAAGATGCTCGTTCTGCGCTGAAACAAAGGTGTCCTTCTATAGAAATCTGTTTAATCTATTCTATAAATTGACACTCGGCGTATCTATTAATATAAAAATTTTGTTAATATTTTATGAGAAAAAAAAAATAATTATACATATTTCATAATAACTGGCTAAGCTGGAATTAATAGTGAAGTAGTAAATTGCGATTAAATTTTCCCAGTAAACCGAAAAAATATTTTCATGATATTGAACAAGAAATATTTAGTAGACTAGTGACAAAATTTATACTCAATGAAAATTAAAATAATTAAAATATCTTATATCTACAAAGTAAAACTAAACAGGTCGAAAAAGCATTCCAAAATCATTTCAAAGAATAGTTATAGCAAAAATATTAACAATTATATTGATGTATGTATGAGTATGATACAGTAGCAAGTAGAAGAAAGTTACATGAAATGATTAATCTGTAGAAAAAAGTCAAAACCCCAAACCTAATTAATATAAAGGACTATAAAATTTCTCTAGCAACTCAAAGGAAAAGGAATACAAGAGGCGCAACTTATACAGGCATAATAAATAGTGCAACCACATAACACAGTGCATTCATAATAGCCCTAATATTATCTCCTCAACCAAACTTACAATTTGTCTTTATCGCTATGCGGATTGAAAACCGGCTGATTGTATTTGGAAGACTCCATCTTGGCTGACCGAAAAATAATATAATTAAATATCTTAATGTATGCTATGTAGGTCCCATATAGTAAGCAATTATTTATGACAGAATATATTACATATTGGCTCAAAGAAAATCATTCTTTTTTAATCATTTATGATCCTTACTGTAAGTTAAACATTCCTTGCCATTATCATAAACAATGGGTTGCAACTGTTTTAAAAGAAATAAGCCCGAAATCAAATTCCCATGATATTCCATGATACTCAAAACCATTTGTACCAATCCAATGATATAAAATATACTAGTGGAATAAAAAGTAGGTGTGATTAGCAATGTACTTTTAACCCTTAGTTAAAAGTTTTTTTACTAAAATATTTTATGAAGAATATGGCTTCATTGAAGGAATAGAAAAATTAATCACACTTATCTTTTACATTTCCATGCTTTTATTTTTGGGTACATTCCCATTTAAGACAACTCAAATATACTCACCATTATTGATAACACCCCCAAATGAGTTACAGTTCAGTTTCTGAGGTTTTTGTGAATTCTGGAAAAACATAACGAAATTTTTAAGCATTGTTCAAATGAATCATATAACATACAAAATATCGAAATTATATTGAGATGTGATTGAAATATATAGGGTAGATTTTTTATGACAACATTCATTTACTTGTTATATACTTGCAAAATATATAGTGTAACAAAAATAAGTGCTAATTCTTTAGAGTTTGTATGTTTTCCTTATATAGAGTTCACTGTGAAAGTAGCAAAAAAAAAGTGTTTTGTATGTGCTCTATGCTATTTGTAAACTCATTTCACTGGGGCGCTTGCCCATACATAATACAAACAAATATTTTCGCTTTTAGAAATGCTACTTTGACAGCCAACACTATATAAGGACAACACACACCCTGAAGTATTATTTACTTTTGTTACACACTCTAAAAGAATGCACACAACATCCAACTTACCCCCATTTCTGTGATATTTCTCAACAAGGTCATCATGTCGTCGGGTCCTTCCTCCACATTTTGCTCCACCCTTGCAGTCTTCTCTGTCCTACATTCCTTGTCCTTAGAACTAACACTTTTTGTTTGTTTTACACTGTTAACGTTTTTGTGATTTGTAGAGTCAATGACTTTGTCCTTTGAAGGCACTTTATCACTTTTATTATCACTCTTAGGTTCACTCGGGTCCGATTTGTCCTCTATCACTTCCACATCACTACTGCTGTCATCCACAGCAAGAGGCTCCTGAGGACAATCTGCCAGAGGATCCATATCTGATACTATTAATACTTCTTTCTTTTTGCGCGCGTCAGGCGGCCTCTTATCCGGTTTCGCGAACGTCGGGGAATGTTTAGCCACCAAAACAGGCCGAGGTATGTTGTTTTCCGCTATCCTCATACTATCAATATGCTTTTGAGTAATTTCCTCAAGGTTCTTCGGACTCTGTGTCGATTCTTTCTTACTTTGATAACCAGTGTCAATATGCAGTGGAATCTCAACACTCTTATCCTTTACATAATTTGTTGTTTTATCTTTTTTCTGTTTGTCTTTTTTATTTACCATTTCATTCAATGCTGCCGGCGATTTAACTCTTAATAGAGGTTCTTTATTTTTGTCATTACCATTATTTATTTTTTTCTCAGTTCTTACCGGAGTTATTGTTATACTGCCGATGTTATTAGGGCGGATATAGTCCTCTTTACTCTTATCGGCCGCGTCATTTTTCCTGTCGTCCATGTTATCTGTACTCGATTCTTTATTCGGCAAGAAGGAATTTACGATTGTCGTAAAAGTACCTGGATCGTCCATTTTCCCCTTGTCCGTAGGTTTCACAGTCGTCGTGACAGTGAGGGAACTGGGGAACTGTATAGGTTCGATAAAAGGTTGAGGCGCAGGTATGATGACCGGTGCTGGAGCTCTTTGAAATTTAACATCTGACGCTTTGACCTCCTTATTTAAGCTGAAATCAATCATGTTTATTCTAAATTTTCAACTTTACTACTGCATTTTGATGAACAAAATTTTACATTTCAGACTAAAGTATGCTAATTTAATAAATTAAAATTTTTAATTCATTATTAATTTCAGATATATAGGTATTTTTTATTTATCTTTTTATTATTCAATAAAAAATATTCACTTAGAACAAAACCAGTACGAAATTAATGAAAAGGGAATATTTCTAAATAACAAGCGACTTACTCTGCTTGCTTTAGTAGTGTGGGCATCCGTACGAAGCCTGAGGGGAAGAGTGGGAGCGCTCGCGCGTGCAGCAACTTGGCGGCGTCGGTAGGCGAGGCAGCGAGATGCGCCAGGCGCGCTAGTAGCGAGCGACTTCGTGCGCACCACGGGAACCGCCTCTTGGGCAGCCGTTTGTCGATGTGCGGCCCGCCGCTCTCCGCTGTGTACTGAGCTAGCTTCTTCCTGAAATAATGACAATAACAATTTTTATTGATTGTATTCTTATAACTCGATTATTTCATGCGATAATTTTAACAAGTCGTTTTGGAAAAGTCAAACCAAATTAGTACGTCTTTGTATTGGTTTTATAATTATGTTTGCATAAAAAATGACACAAGTTACCTCTCTTCCTGCACTCTTTCACACTCTGCATTGTAAGCGGACATCATAGATGACTTTCGCTCGTCTATTAGTTCCTTTAGCCTGAAATTGAATGAGAAGATTAAATATAAATTTGCCCAAGCAAATAAAAATTATTTAAAAAATGTACAAACTGTAAGTACTTACTTTTTTAATGTTTCGACAATCTTTGATTCCTTTTCCTCTGGGGACATTTGACTGACATCCAAATCTTTGAGCTTGTCATCTGCTTTCCGTTTGCTCGTTGCTGTTGTTTTGGTTGCATTTGTAGCCGCGGGTACAGATTTAGAAACTATGGTGGATGTGTTGGGTTTACTCATAGCAGGGGCAGAGGCCGCCTTATTTAAAGTAACTGGGATACTTTTACTTGTTGGTACTGATGAGTTTGGCACAGTCTCTGTTGTTGTAGAGGATACCGACGTTATGACCGACGTACTCGCAGTGATGACTTGAGATGGATTTGATGAAGTTTTAGCTGAAAAAAGGGAAATATTATAAATAATAAAAAGCTAAGACAAAACAGTTTATGCGACTATTACAGACTAAAGTATGGTCGAAATTCGACCTTAAATATTTAAAAAAAAAGTTTTACCTAGCTTTAAGACTATAATCTATCACATTCCAATTGTGCTTAAAGATCTCGTTACCAAGCCTACTAAACTATTTATTTAAAAAAAATCAAAGACTTCAATCATAAACAAAAGAGTATTTAATGTATCATTATAGTGTCATTTCAAAATATTTTAGTTTGCGTGTTGTGTGCGTAGCGTTTTATTTATTAAAAATATGCAATATTTATGCATGTTTTAAAATAATATTGGTACTCCACGCTCATAACTGAGAGAAATTTCATACTTTTACATCTACGCTTCTTTCGTAAAAAGGTTTCCGCTCGCGTATATAGATATATGTTGCTGAATATATTTAAGAATTATTTAAAAAAATAGCATGATTATAAGCGTTTCCCAATAAAAAAAGGCAGTTAGAACACTTTGACACTGATATTTTGTAGATCTTCTAACGTATTTTGCCAACATTAGTTATGACCAGTAATTTATATACTAATTACTAACCATCAAGAGCACGTGACCGCTGTAGGAGGCGCGCTCGCGACACATGCAACACCTTTGACGCTCGGCCCCAAGCAACGCGCTTCACTCGCTTGTCAGCATTCGCCTTATTCAGCACGCGATGCAGCCTGCATACAAATTATTGTTTCTAATCACAGATGCATTGTAGAGTAAATGAGTACAAAAATCCAACTTCGGTAATATTAATGGGCTTTTTTGACATTATAGTTCTTTAGTTTCGGAGCTGTCAATTTTTTTTATCAAAATCTGTAAGTAGTGATTGACATTCGTTGAATCCATGCGTTCATAGAACTATTTAAAAAGGATAAATAAACTATTATGTGAATTTTTTAAAAAATGATTGAAAAATATTATTCAATCGCCGACAAAGAAGCTATAGACTGCTGTATATTTACTTTTCATTAGCACATGAATGAGTTACGTATTGCACATGAATGCAAGCACATGAATAACGTATTGCTTGCGTACGAAAGAGATAAAAACACAATTTTTTGTCCCTTATCATATGGCCACTTTTTTTAATGTTAGGCACGCAATGTGCTTAACAAACTTTGACGTTTCGTGATCGGTCAACTTATTGTTTTAAGACATAATACAACCTTTTAATTTCTGTTAAGTGTTTTCCTTATAAGCTATGTTTGTGCAGAAAGTTAAAACAATGGTGCGATGTAGTATCTTTGGATGTTATAGCGATAGCAGAAGGAAAATTGACGAAATTTCTTTTCATACGTAGTTAGAGAAAATTTCGATGTTTTGCAGTTACAGTTCTTCTAGATTGATTTTCGTAAATTATTTACATTATGCTTAAATAACATATATTTTTCTATTGTTAACATCGAATTAGTAGTAGAAATGTATTTTTAAGTATTTTGTTTACAAAGCAAAAAATGCCAGTGTTGCCAGACATTGCCTATAATAATTACCCATAAAATGGGAAAAATTGATATAAAGTTATTTCATGATTATTTCAACATAATATGAAACTAAAATAATATTTCAGGTTTCCTAATGACTCAGAAATCCGCAAATTATGGGTTACTGCTGTTAATTAACCATACCACCAATCTTGAGCGAATGCATAATAGATGAAAATGATATGAAGCAGCATATAATGTACCAACAAAGAAATTGTTTGTCAGACAGACAGACTAAATCAAAACAATGTCTGTTGTTAGAGCTCCTACACCAAACTGCGAAATCGCATCGCAACGCGATGTGATTTTTATTATAAATTTTTATATTTTCTATGCGAAGTGTGTGCCCCTTAGTCGAAATCAATCTGCTGGATTTGAAATAACGCATCCAAATTACTCCGGTCCCTCATCTGGCTATGAATCAATTTCTACTATATATTACATACATAGCTAAAAGAAAATAGTCAACTTACTTTCAAATGAAGTTGCAACTTTGTGTACAAAATTTAATTTGCAAACATTGCATATAATATAATATATATGTGGTATTAATTTGTTACTTGTCACATTTATGAATGTGGCATGCAAATACATAATTGTATATTTTATAATGTTGTATTTTGAATCTAATTACCTTAACGCATACTGGTCTATGATTGAGTCCGCGTCGTGTGTATTGTCTTTCAAGCGCACGTTTTGAGACTCAATCTCCTCTAATAACTGGCTTATAGGAGGTGGCAATTTTATTTCGACCTTTGCTTCTGTATCTCTGAAAAATAAAAATTAGAACAATTTTCAGATTTGGTCCCCAAATGGTAAGAAAAAAAACGACTGTCATAGCTATACATTTGGCACTTTCACAAATAATGTATTTCTAAAGTAAAGTTAGCATTGCGTCAGTAGACATAGAAAGTGTGGAGAAATCAAATGACAGATTTCCATTGTGCATCTGCCAATTTGTCTATTCTGCTGGAGAAACTCTTTCTAGATCGCCATGCTAAGCCTGCTGTTGCTGCAGCAGCATTTGAAACAAAATAAATTGTCCCTTGTCAAAAAAAATATGCAATTTATTTACCAAACGCCAAATATACACAAACATTAAATGTGTATAACAATTAGCCGGTTTGAAACTCGTATATCCTACTAGTTGGTGCCCATAACTTAGTTCCACAAAAAATTGTATATGTTGCCCAGACCTAATAGCTATTAAATAAAAAAATATTTATTCAAATCCGTCCAGTAGTTTCTGAGATTAGGGCGTACAGACAAATTTTATTTTTCATACATACATTTAAAAATATTAAATGTACAGACTTTTATTGTTTTATTATATGTACTAGTTGACACTGCAGAGAGCTATTATGTGAATCTAAACCATTCTCAGATCCCCTTGAACACACACATAAGAATTCATCAAAATCGGTCCAGTCGTTTAAGAGAAGTTCAGTGACATACACACTCACAGAAGAATTATATATATTAAGATAGATTAATATTTTAAATGAGAAACTTTATTTGCTGTTTATGTGAGATTCATACTGAACCTACAGAAAGGATTTTCATAATTTTTGGTACATAAAAAGAGTATGACCAAAAATATGTAATAATTTTATTATGATTAAAAGCCTCCAGGGATAAACTATTTATATCCAGGCAAAGTCGTGCTAGTATTTACTATTGCACAAATATTATATACCTTGAGCTGTCAGATGTAATAGGATTTTCTGAACTAGGCGCCGGCTTTGAAGTTAAGGAGTCTGACTGTGATGTTCTTGAGTCTGCACTTTCTGCATCTCCGGGAGCATTATCTGCAAATAGTACAAAGTGGTTGAAGTAGTAGTTACTTATAAGTTGTACATGATTATCCATACTAATATTATAGATACGAGAGCAACTGTATGTGTTACCTTTACTTGCTTGAATTTCTTTCTGCTTTTCTTTTTTTTTTGGGGACTCTTAAGTATACCTACTGCAAATTTCGGCAAAAAAAGAAAAGTCCCCAAAAAAAAATATTTAACAACATTTCAATACCATTGTTTTTATTTTAAATAATTTAATCAATGATTGCATGACTTTCCTATGAACTGTTAAGTGTGTAAAGTAAATACCATCTGACGTCTGCTTTCCAGAAGTGGCAGCAGAAGAATCTGTCCGTCGAACCTTTTTGGCTTTTTTCTTATCAACATCCTTGTTTTTCTGAAGAAAAAAAAACGCGTTAATTTCAGTAACTGTTTCTAATTTTAGTTAAATTAGATTTAATTATTTATAGCTTTTTCGACTGTAACACTTTTTTCTGTAAAAAGGTTGTACGAAATTTTGTAATTTTGTTTTGTTGGTTTGGCCTTGTTCTGTTGTAATAATGAGAGAAAGGTTTGAGACAACTAGCAAAGTCTGACTTCTGAAAATATTTTCAGAAGTCCTGAGAAGATTTATATGGTAATAAAATTTAGGAGATAGGTAATGTGTACACAAAGTAATTTAGTTAATAATATTTTAAGTACCTTCTTACGATGTTCTATTTTATGAGAGTTAACATCTCCATTGGCAATAGCCTTAGTATCTTTTGCCTCCTGACTGTCAGACTCTGAAGAGCTGTCTGATGATGCATCCTCGCTGCTGCTGGAAGATATTCGTCTCTGCAAAATAAAATTTACAAGTCTGATAATGATTCAAATGACAAAAAATCATAATATGACAAAATATAGTAACAAGTCTACCTTGTTGCGCACATGGTTTCTGTTTGGTTCACCATCAGACGCAGCAGCCACATTTTCTGGTACAGTCTTAAATTCAAGAGATCCACAGTTGATGTAGAACCCACCATAGAGTGTATCACATTCAGGTGGAATCATCTCATCATACTACAAATAATAAAATAATTATATTCCTTTAAGAAAAATTTGGTCTGGCTAAAGTCATTTCTTTGATGGTAAACATAATACTTACACCATCCGTATTATCAATAAATGAGTCATTTTCATCATAACCGGCACCAATGTCAGCAAACTCATCATATTTGGACCTGCCTTTTCTCCCATAGGTGCTTTTTCCACCCTACAAAGTAAAATACATGATGAGTTTATTATAGCAATTGAACCATTAAAATTTAAATGAAAATTATATTAACAAACATTTTCTTACATATTTTTGTTCAAATTTCCTGGCAACTCTTTCAACATCATCATCATTGTCTGAAAATGGGTCCAGCCCTTCAGTTTTACCATTCTCGGTACGCTTCTTTCTCTGAAATGGAAAATATTTAGATCATTCTGTGTTTTCTATTTCTCATAAAAATTCTAAACAGGTAATGTTTTGGTTTCCAAATAAGAATAAAATATGAAGTAAAACTAGAAAATGGTAATGTCACAAAAATTTAAATTGGACTTTAGGATAACTGATAAGCCAATACCAATTACCAGATAAATATTAAAACCTTGTAACCCTAAGAAACAGCGAAAGCCAGCAAAAAATATGCAAACAGTGATGTATTTATAGTCTGGGTTCTATAAGTTTGAACATGTATTTAAGAAAAAGATATCCAGGAATACATTCAAAATGGTATTGCAATCCGTTCTGGGCAATAGCACCAAGTAGACCCGGTTCCAATGTTTTTCCCTATTTTATCTTATAATAAATACTCTCAAAAGCATCAGAGAGTAGTTAGCAAATTTTACAAGCTTTTATTTGAGTTGGCTTGTTAGTATATTACTTTGTATGGAACCAAAATTTGTTCAGTCCAAAATCAGTTAATACTTAACGACTTCCACAAAACTCAACAAAATATAAGCCACTTGGAACCAGGTAGAACTGGTTCTAATTGATACCGGAATCAGATACTAAAAATCGGGACCCAGTTTTGCATGCTCTAGACACAATCCTGTTTCGCATATCATAATATGATATTTTAAACATTTTTCAAAAATTCATGACTATAAAAAACCATAAAATCCTTTTTTAACCGAAAACCATTGACTATGATTCAATGGTTTTCGGTTATATTTGTTGCTACGCAATATTGTTGGTAGCAGTCATTAACCCACAAATTCAAGTCAAATTTCTATACAATCTGCAATTGTTGTTGACAAAAGTGACAACACAATACTTGTTGATTAATGACAGTGGTTGACAATCATGTTTTATATGGAAATTACTAATATTTGACAGAGTTGAACACAAATACAGCAAATCTTGAGTGAATGCATAATAGTCAAAATAAATGCTGGGTTCACTTATAGTAACCAGACTATATTTGATTGTATCGACTTCATATTAAAAACCGGCCAAGTGTGAGTTGGACTTACAAAGGGTTCCGTACCAATAAAGAGCAAAAAACATATTTTTGATAGTTAGCCTGCTATTACAGACCACACTGTGCAATAAAGAGAAGAGTGGGACGCCCAAAACAAAGATGGAAAACAATATAATGGATATTGCTGGTTCACATTGGTAAGCACTTGGAGGAGGCCTTTACCCTAAAAGGGACCATATCAAGGGAAGATAAAACTAGCCATACTAACATTAAATATAAGTCAAAATGAAACTAACCCAACTAACAACCCAAAAACTAAAATGTAAAAATATTAATGTTCTTTGATATGGAATAAATAGCTTTATTATTATTTTTAGTGCAACCAATATCTCTATGTAGACATACAGCAGTGCCATCTATTATTAAAATCAAGATAATAACAAAAAAAGCCTATTTGACAGATTCCCGATATTTTCATCTGTCAGATACAACTTATCTTTACCATATTTGGATAGATAAAAGGTATTTATCATACATTTAAAAAGTTTGTTTGTTCGTTTACTACGCCGAAACTACTTAACGGATTTTGATAATATTAGGATACTCTTCATTCCGATTAAACACTATATTTTTTATCATTATAAAATATATGTTTAACATTTCACAAAATGAATATTTTAGCTTTCTTCTAAATCCATTAGCAACAGTAAAAATACTCGCGAAAACGAAAACAGTTCGGAAACGCGAAATATCGCGAATAAATACGACTATAGACATCGAAATAACCTACAAAGCTGTCGAGCCGCCCGTTAAAGGCAAACGCAAAGTAATTTAAAACATTGAAAGGCCGTATGCTGTACAAAACTTAAGTATCGCTCAAAAGAACACCATACATTCCAATATACATTCACATACGCTACTCAGCAATAATAAACTGTCACCTGTACATAGCACGTATGTATAACCTAACCCCCCGTACAATTTACAAATCGATTTATCATCAAGTCATAGTAATTATCGTTCGAAAACATGTTCTTACAAAGGCAAGAACGTTGCAATAATGTATTATGAGCACTCAATTAAATTAAAAGACATTAGCACAAAACAAATAAACGATATGCAAATGTGTTTTAATTCCATTCATTAAATTTTGCACGTATGCAAGCATACGAATGCAAAATGTAATCATTATTTTATCAACGCAACTTGCACTAGGGAACACAAGCACAATACACACACACAAACATAACGTAATCATCTGACAGTTATATACTATCAGTATACCATAATAATAACAACTTTCTATATACCTAATTATATCTTTTTTGCAATAAAAATAATTATAGCAAGTAACCTAAAATAGCCCTTCTGTTGTTTGAAATACAAACACTACATAGGCGGGTTAACCTAGGTCATCTGTCCACTACTTTCGCTCCTTATGCTATCAGAATAAATCATCAATACGTAAGCGATTGTTTGTGCATGGTAGTTCTTAATACAATAAATACAATTATTACAGAAAGATACAAAGCACTCGTTAATACACATGCACAATAACATTGCACTTTTTCGCCCTAGGATGACGATCGTTCGTCTTAAATTATTGCAAACATGGCGACCGATATCTGGGCTTCCCGCACAATCCGTGAACGCAAAATCATGTAACAAACCTAATGCAAACCTATGTAACGTAAGCAAAAAATATTATAAGTGCCTAAGATAAGTTCAGATTAGAACACCTTGTTCGGTCATAGAAGCTCTATTTATTAGGAATTTTATGATTTCCTTATGTACTTAACAATGCAAAGAACTGAAAAACCGCTATGGTTGCGTAAAATACTATGATTTTCTGTTATAACTTACCGCTGTTGCTATGACTAGTTCCTTGTAATTCAGTTCTGGATATTTACTTTCGTTGCTTTCATCCAAGTTTATTGTTAATCTCACTGTTTTAGTCACATTATTGTTCACATTTTTTGTAGCACCCACTGTTATAAGAGTAGCACGTTTAGGGTCCGACATTTTCCACCAAATTCAAATATAGAATGATTTTTTTCAAAGCATGACACGGCCTGCATTTTCAAACTGTGTACCACATTGCCACCATGTTGGAATTTGTTGTTTGGGTTGTGAGCGCTACGGATTTTCACGGTACTAAAATAGTTGCTTAGCAAATACGACACAAGATGGCGCAGAAATCATATAGAAACTTTATTTAAATTAAGAGTATTTCATTTTTTTTATTGTATAATAAATGTTATTTTTTATAAAACGTCACTTTTCCTTGATTCTCCAACCAAAATGCTAAAGAGTCGAAAAACTTGCCAACTAAACTCGTGCTAACTAATGCCATCTGCTATCAATACGTGTGTACACATTATCTCAGTTTTAACCGATGTTCATATTGCTTCTAAATGCTTTTGAGAGATGGCGCTTGCTATTTATTCTGCTTTACCCATGACTATTGATCGATGACATTTTGATTTAAAGTGGACGCGGGGTATTTTAAAATATTTTATTTTATTCTATAATATGAATATTCATTTTCTACTAAAATCAATTTTAAAGACGCTGGGCTGATTTGTAAATACCTATATTTACAAATCAGATTTTTAAACCCTTCTAAAGTCCACTTAAACACGCACAAAAAAATTAATCAAAATCGATCCAGTCAATGTAAGGAAAAGATTTATGTCATGTCATTTCAATGTATGAAAAAGGTTTATGTCTCATTTACACGTTTTAAGTAGACAAATAATTATAACTAAATTTTAAGTGTATGTCCAAACGTATTTTAGTTATTAAGCTCTTTAGTTGACTCAAAATGGATGAACAGCAACATACAGAAGTCGTAAATTCTGTCATTAAATTTGTTATTGATGAGGTTTTGGAGAAATAAATTATTGAAATACCTACAAAAAGGAGCACGACGAAAAACTGTACCCGAATACGCCACTACAAACTTGCTACAAACTACAATTGTGAATTTAACTAAATTGTGCTGACATGTTCCTGTCCAAACGGGTCAAGTGACAAGCCCCGCTTACCAACTTAACAGAAAAAATAGAAATTTTTTTGGGTAAGTAGTAACTAAATTTTAACTTGAACCT
Source organism: Cyclargus thomasi (assembly GCA_026546445.1). Taxonomy (NCBI): domain Eukaryota; kingdom Metazoa; phylum Arthropoda; class Insecta; order Lepidoptera; family Lycaenidae; genus Cyclargus; species Cyclargus thomasi. The sequence goes on along the minus strand of JAOTAV010000015.1, from coordinate 1,021,015 downwards.
TGCTACTAAATTTTGTGTTTACATGCAATTAAGGCCCGGTTTACATTTAATTAAGTACAGTAGCGAGTTAACAAAACGGTCAGCTAAAAATTAAGTAGTAAGTATT
>JAOTAV010000015.1:1000518-1020809 GCA_026546445.1 Cyclargus thomasi | reverse complement strand
GTCTGGTACCCGTAACACAAGTCCCTCGGGTACTTAGCACGGGGCCAGACTGACGTGGTGTGAAGCGTCCATAGATAAAAATAATAATAATAATAAAGATCTTCAGAGCGAGAGAGGTGTTATACTCGCTCAGGCCAAAGCCCACGTGATGGATATCAGCTGTCGTATATATACCGCCGTGTTATAGAAAACTTCGATAGCGCGATGCAGGATTATTACGCTTAATGTGGGTACCGCCACAAACGTCAGGCTATGAAGGGGTTATATTTTATTGGGTTCAAGAGTTTAGTGAGTATCGCAGACTTATTAAAGGTGATTGTCAAATTTCTCATTCGAATCGTTTAATAAAATTTTACAAGCAACTATAGATACCGTTCGATAATTTCATCGTTTGTTATCAAGTTTCCGTAGTGTAGTGGTTATCACGTGTGCTTCACACGCACAAGGCCCCCGGTTCGATCCCGGGCGGAAACAGTGTGAATTTTTGGCATTTTAGACTTAATATTTAGCTTTTTAATATTATGAAGTCATGAAAATTTTTTGCACTATCGAGAAGTTGATACACAACCGGATCTAAGTTGGTCGAGCCACGACTTACGTATATTTAACGTGTTGCCGTTATGAAAATCATAAGGAGTTTTTTTTGGTATTGCTAGAAATTGTATATTAAAATAAGTTTTTTATAATGTCCTTTTTTAACACAGTAATTATTCGATAACCAAAGAAATATTTTAACCAATAATTTACTAAATAAATATTAAATCAAAATATTTCGATGTATAAACATACCACATTTCGGTGGTCCAGGGGACAAAACCATATTTTCATACAAATTCTGGGAAATTATTTAGAGAATTATTAGATTAGATTTAAATTAGGTATTAGTAATTAGTAATCATTGCGGTTTAAACTCGTCAAGGCAGATATTGCGGTACAAAAAAAAAGTTGATTTAACCAATTACAATTACCTTTGATATCAATTTCTTTTCTATTATGTATTAGCTCAAGATTGGCGGTATGGTTCATTAACCCTCTGTCCAAAAAAAATGGCATTTCTGTACAAAACGCGATTGTCAACGAAGTGATGTGTTGTCACTCTGTTGTTGTCAATCGCGGTTTGTATAGAAATTTGACAGGGGGTTTATGAACCGTACCGCCAATCTTAAGCATAATGTTGTATTGAGACACTTTTATAATAATATCCATTGATAAATTATGTCACGTTGTTGTTGGTCATTGGGACATCCTCCATATATTTTCGATGATCGTCCTTGACTCGGAAATAAATGATTTTTGTTTATTTATTACAACTAGGCTTATCTAAGTTCCAAAGTACAATTTTCCGCTTTCGATTTTTCCATCAACACGATTTTTGAGCATTCATTTACTAACCTTTAAAATTTAGATAAATCTTTTTTTTTTTTACTTACTTCATTACCTACGTACATCCACATTAGTTTAATTATTTCAAATAACTAAAAAAAAGGCATTTATTTAAATGTTACTTAATACTAATAAATAGTAGGTAACCTTCCTTTTCCACTTAGGTAAGGTCTTAAATTTTACGCGAATTTCATAACTAACCTACTTGAAATTATGTAGCACAAATATCTTAGTAAAGATACATCTTACCTTCGCTAAGACTATTTACTTGGCTGCAGTCAGCTTACCTGTGCTCTGTAGTATGTTGGTACAATTAACATAATGGGGATTTATGTTAATACGAGATGCAAAATTATCTCCACTGATATTATGCTATCCTAATCCAACTAATAAGGTTTGTATACTTAAGTAGTTATTGTAATCTTCTATCTAATATATAAAATTCTCGTGTCACAATGTTTGTCTTCGTACTCCTCCGAAACGGCTTTACCGATTTAAAACAAATTTTGCATGCATATTCAGTAGATCTGAGAATCGACTAACATCTATTTTTCATCCCCCTAAATGTTAGGGGAAATTATTTATATGGCAAAACAACGTTTGCCGGGTCAGCTAGTATTATATAAAAATAAGTCGAGTTTTCCTTCCTGACGATATAACTCCAGAACGCACGAACCGATTTCCACGATTTTGGATTCAGGGGAAAGGTCTCGGGCTCCGTGGGGCTTATAGCAAATAAGTCCTTGAAAATTTTTAAGAGAAAAGCAGAAAAATAGGAAAAATCATTTTTTAACATACAGCGCCATCTCTTATAAATAGCATGCTCTACAGCACCAATCCGTGGTTTTTATGCGATTTTTGAATTCCACTCGAGCGAAGCCGCCGGCAAAAGCTTTCAAAATTTACACCGTTATGAATGAAACGCAAAACCCGTCAAGAGATCCATGAGCCCAGCGTCATGACTTCGCTTTTCTAAATAAAAAGGACACCCTTTTGTTCCCATTCTGTACGGGGCACGAATACAAATTTTACGTCACCGTGTAAAATAAGACCTAGAGGGCAATTCTCAGCGCTTCAGACTCGAAATATTTCATCCTTTTCACGAAATATTTCGAGTGTAAAGCGCTGAGAATACAACAATCTGTGTTTCGCTCGTAAAAATATCACACTCAATGTTTTATTCGAGTGTGAACTTTTTCTCACATCCTGAGAATTGATCCCCTATTCTGTGTAGACACTTCATTTTTTCAAAAGACATGGATCAAATTCTGTGGTGGTATTTCTGGTAAACCATGCTTGCACATTGTCACTTGCATAGTTGCATCACAAATGTTCCAATTTAAACAGTCATTCGAATATAGCTCACCAAACAATGTTTACCGAATGCTTATAAATATTTATAATATGCAAATAATATTTAGGCGCCTGGCAGTGTAGTAGCCATAATTAAGATGGATGATGAGATACTATCGCTACTGAATTAAACATTGCGCAATACGCATTAAAAACAAACACGATTTAATCAAGCAAAACATGATTGTGTAAAGCTTTGCGTTTTATATACATATATTAAGTCTATTCGCCGTAATTTGGCAGAAAATATCATAAAAAAAAAATCGCTTCAAATTTCGTACCAACTTATTTTAGCAGATTATAGTGTAAAGTTTTGGCGTTCTTATACTTTTGAAAAATTGTTGACTATATAAAAGTCATAACATGTCAGTAGAAATGTTGTAAACATATGTTAGCGATACGTTAACTTCGCTATTTTTTTACGCAAACAGAAAGTTTCTCCTCCTGATTTAGGAAGTCTTTAAGTGAAACTTTGGGTGCCTTGGATACTGCAATTTCGAATTCTATAGTTTTGGTAGCGATGCTATATGAGGGATACTAGCAAACCCTACGCTCTAAACACGCTGTATATCATCACTTACTTTTGTTACGCCCTGTATATCCTAATATCGCTACCACGTTGCCTCACTGTACCACAGACGGTGTTTGCCGAACATAATTGGTGCGTAGGTGTGACGTTTTAAATAATTCAGCGCCAGATAATAACGGACTCGGCCTGTCATAGCGGTGTCATAATGGCGCGATACTGACAACGTGGTTGCACCTGTCACTTCGGGTTCCGTAATCTTATTTTTTTTATTTATTATTTGTTGCACATGGAAAAAATTTACATTAAAATTACACAACAGAAAGACGACTGTGAGGCCGTGGTATCACTCCGGTCAAACTGTCCCCTTCGTGCCGAAGCATGATTCTCCCACGACAATGAGCATTCGTATTATGTTCTTGACATCGGAAAATGTTTCATTGGTACACGCCTTCACCCGGGTTTGAACCTGCACCCTCTCGAGTGCGAACCAAAGGTCTAACCCACTAGGCCAAGGACGCTCTCTACAACTAGGATCTATTTCTAATTTCATTATAAAATACAACGTTTTCTCACCTAGAGGACCTTCCATAATCGGTATTTTATTAAAATGATAGTTATAAACTTCATTTGTTTTGAGATCTCGACTCTTCGAGAAATATGCTTCTCACTTAGCACCTCAGCTTAGTGTGAATAGTAGATAAAATATCAGTTATGATTGTACTTACAGTACAGAGTAATTAACTTCTATGTCTTATGTCCATAATACAAAGATTACTTTCGGAAAGTCGTGGGGAAAATGATCCCGAACGATACCACAGTTTGAAACTCTACGAATATGAACCTTATTTCCTCTACATATAGGTCATGTCAAATAAGTATACTTTGTATTTGTCATAAAGCGGACTCATAAACTGCGGAACAAACGAGCCGTCAGCGCCAACTGGTAAGTGTGTAGTTATTGAATAAGCGGCCCCTTATAGTAATTAAGTGTTGCCAGAGAACTGGTCCATTTAGTAATCTCTGTGAATTAAATGCAGCGTATCTGTGACAGTTTGTAACGCATCTGTTCGATTATTATTTTATTGCAATTCGAAACCGACTTCTAATTTACAAAAGGTATTAAATGGTACCAAATTTAAGCTATATCTAATACAACAAAAAAAAATTTAAAACGTGACAACAAATGGCTGAGTAATCGTTGGACATACAAACAAATAGCCGAATAGAGAACCTTCTCGTTTGTTGGAGTAAGTTGAAAAGCTGAACGAATCCTCATATCTTTAAAAAAACCGGCCAAGTGCGCGTTGGACTCGCGCACGAGGGGTTTCGGTACCAGTACAGAGCAATCATTTTTTAAAGCTTTAATTTAAAAAAATAAATAAATTGATGACAGTTTAAAATTTATAAAAGAAAAATATAAAGGATAAGATGAAAATGTGGGAATAGTAGGAATCGAACGCGGGCCTTTTCGTACTTAAGTCGTCCTAGCCACTCCGCCACGCCGCTGATGATAAGCACGTCGACTTTATCAATTTATATATTTGTTGTATTAGAGCCCCTTTTAAACATTAAATTTATTTTGTTTTTAGTATTTGTTGTTACAGCGTCAACAGAAAAATTCATATTCTGTGAAAATTTCAACTCTCTAACTATTACCGTCCTTAAGATACAGCCTGGAAACAGACTGACAGGCGGACAGACATCGAAGTCTTAGTAACAGGGTGCCGTTTTTACCCTTTGTGTAGGGAACTCTAAAAAAATATATAAATAAATATATACAACGCAGATGCATTGTTTTTGTCCGTCAGGACAAGATTTGAACGCATTAGTCAAGGACAACACTCCACAATACACATGGATAGTTATTAAGTATTTGTGTACTTTTATTTGCAGAGGGGTAGAATATAATAACCTCGAAAAGGTTTTCACAAAATATAGTGAGCAATTTCAACATATAAAAAGATAAATATTTTATTAGGATAGACTGGGTATCTAAAATTATTATTTAGTTTATTCAGATTGCTAATAATCGAGAAAATAAATATCGATATAATCACATTTTAATCGATGCATTAGCATATACTCGACTGCGCCAGTTTGTAACTATTATGACTCCAGCTTCAATTATATATTTAATTATACGTCCAATAAAATATTAATTGGACAGCTACTGATTAAATATGTTATTTCAACGTCTTATGGTGAGCGGTTGGGGTTTGTTGAGCAATTTCCGTAATATCTGAGATACGATGACTACGCAAGTCGTCCGTGTGAAAAAGGACTCAATATTCTTTTACTTCTGACCTAGGGAGATTACGCCTGAAAATTGTTGAAACTTTAATATTTAATAACAACAATAACGATATTATTTCAGAGAATACCTCAAATATCCCTCTCTTTCCCTTAAATGTGCAATATTATTTCAGAGAATACCTAAAATATCCCTGTATTTCCCTAAAATGTGCAATATTATTTCAGAGAATACCTAAAATATGCCTGTCTTTCCCTTAAATGTGCAAAGTTAGGCCTTTTCTCGAAACCCGTATACGGTGCAAAATAAGTAGCGTAATAATTCTCAACGTAAATCAAATTTTAAGCACGTTTTTGTTCTACTACAATTTTAGTCTGAGAATAAAGATGCCCGGTAAAAGTTACGTTTCCGGTTAAAATTTTAAAGTTAAACAGAATAATAAGTTAATCTACATAAAAGCAGTTTTTTTGAAAATATTTTCCTATGCACATCTTGCGTGCACATCTAATATAACCTTTTTTAAATAACAAACAAGATTGTGAAAGTATTATGAACTCGCAGTGTATAAACTTATCAACTTTGTCAAAAGTTTATTAAAACTTTCAATAGAAAGTGAGAAGTTTAATTTACAAATTTCTAATACCGTACACGACGACACGACACTTAATTGCGTTCAAAGAACATATTGAAGCAATAAATCATAAACTTTAAAATAATATTACGCGGTCTATTCATCATAAGCGGTTATTATTTCAGTTGCCTGATTTTATAAACGTGAATGTTTGTTTATTTAGATGTTTGGTGGATTTTTACCCTCAAAAGGTGAAGCGCGCTCACCTAAAAAAGGACACGCCAGATAATTTTTTGGGTCACGAAGCTAATAAGGATGTTTGTATACAAAAGATCTAATAAGATAAAATAAAAATTTAAGGAACACAATATTATCCTAGAAGGGTTGGAGCTTTATGTATTATATACAGTCAATAGTTATATAGGTGACATGGACCTTTTCAAAATGTTTTATAATAAAACTGGTATACTTAATACTCACATCATTGAATATGTCATTCATTTGCCTTCGATATTTAATTATTATTGTAATATCATAAAAATGTACATTAATATTTTTATTGGGTACTGTATGTCAATAATGAACAAACAAATATTAACCAAGAAAAAATACTACATATAACCAAGAGAAACAAGATTCAAATACCAAAGCGAAGTAAATCTCAATTATTCACCACACGATTATTTCATAAATTATTTTGAAAGTAAAATAAATATCTCTCTAATTGGATATCATAAATATTACCTGACTATTAATGTACACAATAATTGAATACGAAATTAATATAGTCTGTGACCTAACTGATTACCTTAGAGGTTTAGCTGCTAGATTAGACGCCGGAAGATATCTTTTAGATAGGACAGTAGAACCTATGTCCCGCACTCAGGGACATTCGATGATGATTTAAATTCAAATTAAATAAGAATTTGACTGACAAATACGTTTTAGCAAAGCAGTATTCATCTGCGAGTGCGACAAGCTTTCATTTTCTGGGCAATTAATTCTCTACATAACTCACATAATTCTTGAAAAAAGTTCGTCATATTAAGGTTATTTAAGACCTGTTTAACCGCTTACTGGTAAGTGTCAGCTAGTCTGTCTATAACTTTTTTGATAGATGTTGTATGGAGAATCTGTCAATTTATGGATGTGGAAAGTCTATCGGAAAACTTATCAGTAAGCGGTGAAATAGGCCTTTAAGCTTTTATTATACCTACCGTGTTTTCACTTGATATAGATAAACTAGCTTTTATAAATTAAATACGACACATAAGCCAATTGGTAATAAAATAATTGAAATACAGAAGTAAATAAACTAAGATTTATTGCGCCTTAATTATTATGTGATTGTTTTATTAAACGATCCATATAGGTTTATAGCTTTACTCACTAAAAAGGATATTATTGCAACTGGTTTTAACTACTTCATATGCTCGTATCTGATTTATTCAAAATATTAGTTACTAGTTGATGCGCGAAACTTTTGTATGTCACGAGAAACACGTACATTTTCCCGGGATAAAAGTATCCTATGTGTTACCTAGACTTAATAGATATTAAATAAAAAAAGACTATTCGAATCCGTTCAGTAGTTTCGGAGATTAACGCGTACAAACAGACAAACAGATAAACAGACAATCAGCCACCTTTTTTTGTCAATTTGTATATTGATCACACGTTACACGTTTATACTATACACATATTTAAGATTTTTATTATATGATAGACATTTCTAATACACATCCAAGACCCAGGAACATTGAAAAAAACTTTTACTCCGTCGGCGGGACCCAAACCCGCGACCTCCGGCTCAAAGATGCCAACGCGCTTACCGACAGAGGTCCTCAACTTTAATGCGACCAATGTTTCGAAACGTAATGAACAGCTATATCCAATGGTATTCTAATGTAAAAATCGCAAATTTTCGACTTGAGTGGTTTAATCCTTCACAGCATACAGTCGTATAGAAATTAGTTTTTCACTTTTTAAAACCTTAAGCCCATAAGGTATTAAGATCAAAACTGGGCAAGGACTAAATGCACGAAAGATAACTACAATTATTTATAATTGGTCGTTCATAGAATTAACTCGTTCGGATGCCAGCTGCAGGGCTTTTAAGGAAGCAGATATTTGTAGTCGCATAGCCGACATGGTTAATTATCTTATGAATGTACAACGAAGGTTGGACGCGAGGACCAGACACAAAAAAAGGTAAAAATATAGGAAACCGTTACTGATCTGTCCACGAATAAGACGATATTTTAGGATTTAGCGAAAAAAAAATTCGCTAAATCCATGAAGCATTCAGGATTTTTTATTTAAATCTTTAAAAACTTCTATTGTATATTTGCTTAAGATTGATGGCATGGTTCATTATTATCCATGGGCTAGAGGGGTAAGTTGAACCTTTTATAAGTATTTCAAAACGTGGTTAACTACATAAATCAAAAAAATACATGTACTCACTAGTAATGAAAGAATGATCTTCATTGTTTCATTACTAGCGAGGACTTTTTCCATAAGCTTATAGTTAATCAGAAAAAAAAAGTACCGTGGACATTGATTTTTTGTAAAAAACTATATAAACTATAAAACTAACCGGTTGAGATGCACGATTTTTTGTTTATACGATACAATATAGGTCACACTATAATCCCCGAGGAATTTTATTTTTTGTTTTTATTAATTATATATTAATTATTTTCCGTTAGCAGAGGGAGAGTTTTGAAATTCCGAATGTATGGTCAAGGTCGTTGGTGCCTGTATTCCCCTTAACCCTCTGTCAAATTTCTGTTCAAACCGCAATTGTCCACAAGAAAATGAGAATACAACACTTTGCTTACAATCGCGTTTTGTATGGGAATTAGATTTTTTTAACAGACAAACAACTGCCACACCTGAGCGAATGTAAAATGAAAAAAAAGTAGCACTGAGTGCTACTCAACGCATTACTTAAAAAAATATTCACAGCCGAGCGTATAACCTCTTCGTTTTTGGAAGTCGGTTAATAAAATAAAATAAACTGATACAACATAAACATAACAATATATTCTTCTTCCATCCAAACAAACAAAACACATTCATAATATTGAACAAAGTGTCAATAATTTCTACATTAACTCTGTGATCGATCTTTGTGAGGCATCATGTTGTATGTATGTATTATGACGACGAAATCAGTGGCTCAGTTGGTAAGCGCATTGGTAATTTAAGCCGGGGGTCGCGGGTTCGAATCCCGCCGAAGAAACCAAAATTTTTCGATATTCCTGGGTCTTAGATGTAATATGTGTATCATGTAATATGTGTATAATATAAAAGTATTAAATATGTTTCCGTTGTCTGGTACCTGTCACACAAGTCCCTCGGGTACTTAGCACGGGGCCAGATTGACGTTGTGTGAAGCGTCCATAGATATTATTATTATTATATGTACCTACTACAGTACCATGTTTAAAGCTATACTCTATTTGTAAATGTCAGTGTGTAATGTGGTCGTACCATTTTTGGCGACCGCGCCTTTCTTATCATACCTCGACTATTTAAAATAGATGCAGTGATTGTTAAGTGCTCTGGCCTATGACTAAGCCAGCCTTGCCACGGTATGTATGTGTGTGTTTTAAGGTGTTCGCACACTTGTCAACCGGGTACGCGCCGCACGCGCTGTACGCGTGACGCGGAGTTTCTTGATAGCCTCGTAAGTTCACTTTACGAATCGCAGTGCGGACAACGGATTTTAATGTGCAGTGCCGATCGATCCTGATAAATGTGTGTTCTCCCTTGAGATTTTTTTGTACTTTTATCTTTTGGATCCAGCAGAGTAGCGGAAGGATTTATCGTACCAGCTACTCCGGTTAAGGCGGTAAGGGCCCCAATCCGATGTGACGGACCCGACTTCACGCAGCGGGTAGCACTTTGTTAAACTTCAGTTTTATAAACGACCATAAATAATTATCAAAGTAATATTTGTAAAGCTTAATTAGGTATCCATGTAGCCTTAATAATAATTTACCATGACAGAGCCATGCTTAGGCACAAATGAGCCGGCTCAATCGGGGTGATAGCACGGCCTCACGGGTTGTGTTGTATTTCGTCACTGGTGGGCCAACTTCCCTGATCCCCTATACCTTTTCCCATTCCCTATTCCGTCATAAAGGCTGGAAACGCACTTAAGACTCTTCGGATGTCGCGAGTGTCCATGCGCGACGGCAGTTGCTTTCCATCAAGTAGCTAATCTGCTCGCTTACCCCCCTAAAAATCATAAAAAAGATACAAAATAATCAATTATATTATGTTCTGCATTCATCAAAATAAACCAGGTGTAAGAAAACTAAAATGTGATAATACTCCAGGTGGTGTATACGCGTTCCTTTATATTGTGGAAATTCAAAAATAAAAGGCCCGCTTTAATTTGTGGAAAAACTGAGGCCTTATGAGCGGGGCTTTTATTTACTTAAACTAAACTTTGTTGCGGTGTAAAACTTACATTAAGCTCTTCCTTTGCTTGACTCCATCCCTACGAAAACGGACGAGCCTAATTAAGGCCAGGAATAACCATAAACGTAAAAAGTATAATTAAAACACGTATTAAGTATGCGAACAGCGATGTGGTCCTTTGTGTTGCCGCCGCAAAAACCCTGAACCTGCGTAACGATTGCCATAGAATATTTATTCTGTACGTCGTTCGTATGTTATTGTACCGATAATCACATAGCCTTAATCACTTAAAAATACTATGAACGCCTACAGCTAATTGAAGATATAAAAGGAAGAAGCGGATAACTAACATTTTGCAACCTTCGAGTATGTTCTAATTTTTTCTCATAAAATTCTCACAAATCTTGTAACTTATCTATTTTATTTTCTAGCTAGTGTATCTAACTATACACGAAACTCACAATTTTTTAATTTCAATTAATTTTTCGGGCTCCAAAGCATCCATTAACGCGAAAATCGGGCAGTTTTTAAAATGTTAGTCATCTGCTTCATCCACTTATGTCTTCAATTATGAGATAGTGCTGATAGTAGCATATCTAAATAGAGCCTGAAAAGACTAGTTCGATCGTCCGTGGCCTAGTGGGTAAGACCTTTGGTTCGCACTCGAGAGGGTGCAGGTTCGAACTCCGGTAGAGGCGTGTACCAATGAGACATTTTTCGATCTCAAGTACATAATAGGGATGCTCATTACCGTGGGAAAGCCATGCTTCGGCACGAATGGGCCGGCTCAACCGAAATGATACCACGGCCTCACGGGTATTATAAAACAAATAAGTTTTTAAACTTTAGATTTTGTAGAGTTTGTTAATGATGGTAATATACTGTACTTAGGATATATTGTAGAGTTAAAAAAATCTTAAATACGCATGGCATCAGGTTAGTTAGCAGATCGTTTACTGAAACAAAGCCGAGTGCAGTGCATGCTGCAAGCCAAGCTCGGTATACCGCAATGCGCTTCGCCGTCGACAACGACACGAAATGCTCAAATAATAAAAACTTTATACTTTACTTGTCGTTATGTATATTAAATAAGATTTCGTGTTGTATTTATATTAATTTTAACCAACTTAACGCATTCCCATATTGATGTTAATAAAATAATGTTTGCCAGAAGAAACAAAATAAATCAATATTATAGGATATATCAATAATATAGAAACCTTCATTCGTTTTTCGAATTTTCTACTTCTTTGTTATTCTAAGGGCCTGTTTCAACCGCTTACTGATAAAGATTTTGACAGGCATTCCGCAACGTTTTTGACAGATTATTCATTCAACATGTTAAAAAAAGTGTAGATAGACTATCCGACCCCTATCAGTGGTGAAGCAGGCCCTTATTATTAAAAAAACATTATATTGAACAATTCAACACAAAATAATCATTGTAATGTTATTTGTTTTTAATGGAAACGGAATGAATTAAAAATAATATCTCCCCGAACAGAAATAGCCCGCTAATAATAAAGCTGTATCGATTGTCAGTATTGTGGTATTGTTACATCTGAACTTCTAGGTAATGTTACAAAATAAGGCTCAGGGCAAATTGACGTCGATTTACCGCCACTGATGATTCACAAAATATTATGTTCCAAGATCTACGGCGAGATGGGCGATGGGTTAATAAAATCTTATAGATATTCTTAACTAACTAAAATAACTTCCAGACAATCTAGGAAATTTATATTTTTTTCCGGGCGCGGATTTCAATCTCTAAATATTAATGGTAGAATTTCGACCACAGGGCGACCTCTAGTTTACTTTATTTTTTTTAATTTATATTCATTTTTTCATTTTTTATTATAGTTTTATCTACCCCAAAATTTTGGGTATATATAGGTATTTATCGAGTGCGTGCCCAACTCGGAATTGGCGAGATTTATGGAACCGGCACGATACGACACTTCACTTTATGTGAGTGACGTAACACGTCGCTATTGGTGAAAATTAAAATGTGACGTGTGTCGCAGTAATAACAACTTTTCTTGAATGTAATTAATGTGTAACTTAATGATTCCCGCAACTCTGTTGCGCCAAAATAAGTTTATCGTGCGGGAACCGTATATACTCTTATTTCTAAGTCCTTCTTCAGCCCCCAACTGCCAAAAAAAAACACGTCATAAAGTTGCTCCGTTGCAACATGAAGAAAGGACAAACATATAAACAAACAAACATACTTTCCCATTCATATTATTAGTATGGATATACTAGTAAATTTCAAGAAATCACGTTTAAGCGTTAATATAAATTGGTGCTGAATTCCACGTACAGATTCGTTGTAGACCTGTTGTAAGTTCCTTACTCTTTCCGATGAAATAAAAAAACGAGGATAATTCTTATTCATACTATTCTTAAGATTTAGTCAGATATTGTAAGCCACAATTAATTAAGTTCACACTGTGTGTTGATGTGTGTGAAGAATGACAGCATATAAATTACTTCACTACCACGAACAGCTGAGCTGCGTCCATTGGAGCTGAGTTTAAAGTAATAGTATTTTTGGATACTCGATAGCTATATAACATTTAGTATGACAATTTTAGTTCGCGAAATGATCGCTAGAGGCGCTGTACAATTTTGTCATACTAAAAATTAACGTAGTTGGTACCGAGTATCGACAGATACTATTGCTTCAAACTTCTAGTAAAGCCACTTTTTTTTATAAAATAATAAACTACAAAACGGGTTACCTGATGAAAAGCAACTACCACCGCTCATTGACACTCGCAACATGAGGGTTGAAGGCGCGTTGCCTGTCTTTTGAGAGTGAATACGCTCTCTTCTTGAAGGTTTGCAGGTCGTAGCGGTCCAGAAATACTGCTGGTGATAGTTCATTCCAGAGTTTTACTGTGCCAGACAGAAAGTTACGCGAAAATCATACTGTAAAAGACTGCCATTCATCAAGACGATATGGGTGGTAAACCTGCCGCGTAGGTCGATGGCGAAAAGTTGCAGATGGAATGATTTCGAACAATTCCTTTGAGCACTCCCCATAATATATACTATACTAACAGAGGTTTTCCTCCGGCGTAAAGCTAAGCTGAGTTGTAAGGAATGTGGTTTGAAAAGCTGGACATTTAGGTTTTGCCCAGCGCTGGGCTATCGCGGATCATGATCAATCATTACGCGTGGTACATAATTAATAGTTCGTCGCCATCCCCACACCAATTTGTCTGCCATGAATCGGCCTTATCGCCCCATCTCCCCGTAGCCCCATGATCAATATTTTGCCCCACCTCACCACGCATGCGCCCCACGGCTGGTGGTGGTGGCGCCGGGGCTGGGAAACCCACGGGACCCACGCACCATTCCGTCACCACGACTCGCGCGGCGCAGTCGAGATGGGGTTCACCACGAACTGGATACCACCATGTAAGTGCACCACCACACCATCAAACCTCCATGATTATTGCTTTCCATACTTATTAACATTGAAATATTTTCTTAACTATAACTCTATTTAGTACTTATTCGCTATAGTGCTAAGGATATAGCATTAATTCTTAGCCTGACTCCTCCATTTTGCAGGTGTTAGATTAGTGGTATGCTCAATTGCATCTTTTTTTATTAATAAAAAAATATTAGAATTATATCTGTAGCGCAAACTTCTTGGGTAATTAATGTCTTTGCTTATAAAATTAAATTTATTGTGTCAATCAAACCAAACTTATTCATCAATTTAACTTGTGTCAATCAATTAACAATTTTCTAATGTTTTTTTTAATTTTCTTCAGGAACTGTCGCTGGCCGGTAAGATGAGTGTGTAGAGGCTTCGCTTGTACATGGACTTACTATGTATCAATAAACACGCTTCATATCACACGCTTTTGTTCTGAATGTACCTTCACCTGTACCTTTAGGGTCACCTCACAACTAATGGAACTCTATAATTGGAATTTTGTATAATTGCGCGATATGAACTGGTCCTTGTAGAAAATAATAATAATTAAGAAAGCACTATGATATCGCTTTAAAGATTTTTTTAATATTCTAAAACATTGAACTCAAGAAACAAGCTAAATGTCCAAAAACAAAAACGCGACTGCAGAAACATTTTTAATTTTTTTTCGTTTTTACATATCTAGTAGGTGTCATTCTCACAGTAAATACGCATCTAACGACACCTCTGAAGCTAAAATCCATCAAGCCGATGTAGGCTGCAGAGCGTGCATAACAATTATACATACATACCTACTCTCGAAAATCATAACCCTCCTTCTGGCGCAGTCGGGTAAAAAACCATCAGTTCGATGTATGAAATCTTTTGCGCTCTCAGTCTTCTATGCTGTTATAAATAAATAATTAAACCCCACTACTGACTGTAATTTTCCGAACATTCTATGTATAAAGGGCCGACTGCTTTGGTGCATCCAAATTAATTCTCTTGAATAATCTAATAATACTCCTCCAATCCGAAAATCTCTATTCTCTTTATGATCGAATGTTTTAAAAATATTACCCATCTAAAGCAGTTGGTTAAACCATGCAAATAGTATTCATAAGTTATCGATTCGTCAAATTATTTCGGCGTAGCAGCCCCACCCCGCACCAACCCCTGCCACGTCAACTAATTACTTATAGTGGCGTTTAAAGCTTTTTATGTTTTTGTAAATAAAGTAGGTAAATTTAATTAAACCAAGTGTATTTAGAAGGGGTGTTTAGTCAGTATCGATGTTGACTATTTTGTAGTTTCGTTTTTAATTTATTTTGTGAGTGTTATGTAAAAGTTGGACATCATTATATTGTAACTAGCTATTGAACTCGACTACGTCCGCGTGAAACATTGTAAATTATGTTGTTTTTATAACAATTTTGATTACTGTTCGGCTCCTGTTGGTCGTAGCCATTTTATATAGCCTTCAACTTTCTTCTATAAATAGACTAAGCAACACAAAAATAATTAAAAATATACGTGGAAGAAGCAGACAACTAAATTTTGCAACCCAATATATACTAATTTTTTTCCATAATATTTGACAAATCTTGTGATTGATTACCTATTTTATGATCGAGCTCGTGTATCGAGCTGTACATCGACCCCTCATTATTTTCATTTCAAATGATTTTTCGGGTCCAAAAGCGTCCATTTACGCAAAAATCCGGCAAATTTTTAAAATGTTATCTTCCACTTAGGGTTCTGAATATTTCAATTTCAGCCAGTGAGATTAGCGCGTTCAAATAAAAAAACTCTTCAGCTTTATGTTATTAGTATAGATTTGTATGTTTAAATAATTTTTAATAACACTGTGCGTCACTACACTAAAACCGATGCGGACTGCATTGGTAATATTTTTCATTCTATAATATAAAGTTCTACGATGCTTTGAATTTTAATAGACTGTATTACGACAGCGTATACCTTTTTTTTGCTGAAAAAATGCCTTGTGGTGGATGGGGGTCCCGTTTGCAAGTATGTGGATCTCGGCGTGTGAAGATGGTAGACGCAGCCCCTACCCACTGAAAACTCGGCGGTACTCCACGTATCTACCTAGGCGGGTCGTGGGATCACTTAAGCCTACACCAGGATTCCGACAACCGCGTATAACTTGTCTTTCTTTTGTTCAGGCTTCATTATCCTACTCTATAAACTAGCGAGTAGGGGCTTTATAAAAGGCTATAATCATATAGTTGCTGTCAATCGCGGTTTGTATAGAGATGACAAATTTTGTGCCAGATAGTTAAAGACCTCTATCGCCTAGATCGACGGATCGGATCGGTCGGATATAATATGCAAGTTTTTTTTTTCTACCGTTATTGAGAAACGATGTAGTCCAATTAGTTTTTTGATAAAATTGAAAACAACAAAGTCACAGGAGATCCGATATTGATTGTGAAGTCAAAGTCTATAAGTTGCATACAAAGTTCATACTAAATTACGTTTGTGAGGAAGAGCTGGGTAGAAAACTTTAATTGCTTATATCTGACTTATTTCTCAACAGAATTCAGAGATTTTTTGTCATTCTAATGTATCTTTGAGGTCACTTTCATAATTATCTGCATTCGATTAACTTTGTTTTATATGCATCTTCCCTGTTATCAAGATGTTTACGAAATGTGTCAGTCAAGACCAACAACTTGTTTGACCAAAACTGAACTAAAATACCTACAGACACAACAACAGACGCGATATTAGATGTGGGCGGACTCGTGCGCCGTTTTACGCCTCACATAATTTATTACTCATTTTTATTCATGCGTTTATCCTACGACCCCGTTCGTTTTATACCTCGTAAACTAAATTACATGTTTTGTTGTAAATCATTAGGAGACACTCGATTTATATCACACTAAAGATGTATTATAATTTAGCAGATTGAATGACACGATGTCGTTTGGGATAAAGGCCTGTTTCGTCGCTTACCGGTTTCCGTTAGGCTATCCACAACTTTTTTGACAGATTTTCCTTACAACACCTGTCAAATCTTTATTTGGATAGACTATCTGTAAGCTTACCGCTTAACAGGCCCTAAATCTATTTTGTACCTTGTATTTTGACTCTTCTTATAAATATTTGACAGGTTGCGAGTGAGAATTATTTTTACGTTTCTTTTTTAATTAATATAAAATAAAAATTAAATTAAATAAAAATATATTTATTAAACAAACAAGCACGGGACAAGCACGGAACAAGACAGCCAAAAAAAAATAATTGTAAAACAGAATAAAGACAACAGTATAAAAAAGTACAATATAAACATAAAACATAATCTATGGCTATGCAATATCGTCTATGTTCGTTTAAAACGAAGTATAATTTTAAAGTTTATCCACAAGTTTCAATCGTCAGTCGTCACATAAACTAGAAACGGCGGATAATGTTTAGAATGACTTATATATTTGGGTGTAAGATTTGCCAGCAACCATATTTGGTAGCCAAACGAGCCTTGTTAATTAATAAGCGGGTACCGTACCTTTTACGGTTCCATACCCAAAGGGTTAAAACGGATCACTACGACTTTGATGTCTATCTGACTGTCTTCAGGCTGTATCTCAAGAACGGTAACAACCAGAGATTTAAAATGTTTACAGGATATGTACTTATATTGTCGCTATAACAACAATTACAAAAAAATAAATATTGAAAAGGGGCTCTCATACAACAAATGTATTTTTTCAAGTTTCTTCTTCTTGGTACTAGATGGCGCTGCAGTACGTCTATATCGCGCTATCGCTTGTTAGGAAGTGTAAAGCTAACGCTGTTTCACTTTCAAACCCTCAAGATTTTGCTCTTTAATTGTACGTAACCCTTCGTAAACGAGTCGAACTCGCACTTGGCCGATTATTGATTACTTTAGATAAAATTAAGGGGCAAACGCTGCTCGTTTGCCTCAGGTCACCTCATGGAAAGCAACCTCCGTCACCTATCAATACTTGTAACACCAGACGAGTTGTAACTGGGCTGCCATAATTTCAAGCAGGGTACTATGAATTTTTCTAAAGGCATATTGTTTTTAAAAAACTATCTGAGGACATTTAAACTTTACAAATGAAATTGGCCGTTTTGAAACAGTCACTTCAAATGTAGGTTAAGAAGTTTGTGCCGTGGTATTAATTAATTTGTACATTATAAAAACAAATTGTAGACAAACGACAAGTGGTAGATCGTTATCGCACTTGAAAGTCCCCGGCCATGACACCGATATCACGACATGCGTGAAAATATATTACTCATTATATTATATAACAATCGCCGTTCATAGAGATAAATATTGAACTGGGATTTTTAAAGAAAAGTTTAAATTTTTTTCAATTGCTTTTCATTAGGCCACCCGTCTGCTTACTCGCCTCCTAAATATCATTAAATTTAGGAGGCAAACGAGCAGACGGGTGGCCTAATGGAAAGTAATTGCCGTCGCCCATAGACACTCGCGACATCCGAAGAGTCGCAAGTGTGTTCCCGGCCATTTATGAGGGATTAGGGTATGGGAATAGGGATAGGAGATTAGGGAATTTGGGCCACCGGTAAACTCAGTTTTCTATAAGGCCGTAGTATCAATCCAGCCGAGCCGGCCCATCCATGCCAAAGCAAGGCTCTCCCACGGGAATGAGCATCCGTATTACTTGAGATTGGAAAATGTCTCATTGGTACACGCCTCCACCGGGGTTCGAACCTGCATACGGACGGAGTCGAGGACACGAGCCAGTTTAAAATTAAGATATATTTAAACAAACTTAAAAACGAAAAGCAGCGCTCTCGTTGAAGTCTTCCGTTCGCGCGCCTCGTACTTACAATGGATACATAAAAATTCAAAATTTTCCTTTTATATATAACATTTCCCACTGTTGTGTGATTGTGGACTTTCCAAAATTTGTTGTTACATACATATATGGTAATATTGTTCGTCATTACAACGTTTATGCGACTAATGTTTATGTTCTTTAATGTAAAAAGTTCACATGATATATTTATTTAAATTACAGCCTTATGACAGAAACACTTAGGGCCTGTTTCACCGCTTACTGATATGTGTCGGATAGTCTCTCTACAACTTTGTTTGACACTAACTTTTTACCGCGGCTTCGCTCGCATACGAACTTTCAACCCCTATTTCACCCTCTGGATGTAAAATTTATTTTTCATAAAACCTCTAAATACGTATTCATTTGTTTTGAATCAGCAGCTCAGAAACAATTTTAGGTCCCTAACTTAAAAAATGACGAACTCGCGTAGAAAAATTTTTAGAAACTTTAGCCTTTAAATTTGAAAAGGGTTTCACCGTCTTAGGGGTGGAATTCCAAAATGCTTAAACATGTATTTATTTATTTGAATCAGTAGCTCAGAAATAAAATTCCATGTCTTTATCTGAACAAATATCGAAGTTTCATACGAACTTTAACCCCCTTAAGGGTGAAATTTATTTTTAGGCTACCAGGTGTCTACCCAGTAAAACAATCCTACTCACCGAATTTCCTGGCTGTACAACAGTTTTTGCGATGATGAATCAATCAATCAGCCGGGACTTGTTAATTTATATATAAAGATAGATATGTTGTATGGACAATCTGTCAAAAAAGTTGTAGATAGCCTTACAGAAACTCTATCAGTAAACGGCGTAACAGGCCTTTAGTTTTTAATTCTTTTTTAGTATAAACTTACTTTTTGTAAAAATCTCCGGCCCGATTATGCACATTATTTTGACTGCATTTTGAAGTCGAAACATCATTACAATAAATAGTATAATATCACTCGTTATATTATATTATTGATTGCATACGGATGGTCATTGCAGCGGGAGAGCCATGCTTCGGCAGACGACGACGGCAGTTGCTTTCCATCAGGTAACCCGTCCGCTCGTTTCCCCCCTATCTTTAAAAAAAGTTTATATTTAAACCTAATTAAATATCGAGAAAATCGTGTAGACTTAAAAATCATTATTTAGATATCAGCATTTTGTTATTATTTTATTTTTTCGTAGTCACGTGCTGTGACAATCAGACAACAACTATGTATATAGTGCCAGCACTCCTCATAGAATCAAAAGTCAATATACGATGCTGGATGCAGCTTCAGAACACGCCAGACTCGGGGCAAGCCAGAGTTGACGTTTTGTAATCACGTTCATTAGTTTAATCACAAAAAAGGTTATTTCTAGCGAATTCACATTATATGTACGGTCGGCAATAACATTTTTTATATTAGATTTACCGGTTATCAGGCTTAGTAAAGTAAGTAAATCTTTTAAGGGTCAATGTATACGCCTTTACAATAAAAT
>JAOTAV010000015.1:950287-1000418 GCA_026546445.1 Cyclargus thomasi | reverse complement strand
AGAACAAGGCAATTGTTGGCCGTATATTGAATTGCCTGGAACCATGCAGGTTTGTAATGGTCATAATAGCCCTCCTGATAGCTTTAAAATTTCTCTATATCACATATCAGTCAGTTACAGACAAAAAGCTCGTCATGTTGCATATGAGTATATTATTATATTACGTTATAAAACCTTCGGTGGTAAAGTCGAAACAACATGAACGAGCATGTGTGTCGAAACCACGCTCTGATTGTTAGAACTTAACTCAACCACTACCTTACTGTACTCTATATACCTAAACAAATAGAAAATATTAGAAATTGTTACATCTTTTTACCAAGAAAATATCAAGGAAATCTTTTCTTATTTTGTTTAGGTCCCGTTATACTACGTCCTGATAAGTCGGATTGTGTATCATCAAATTATTAAACAGATTCTTCATACTTGATGTGTTAGATATGTCGTAAATAGCCTATATGCCACATGCACAGTAAGTGGAAAATCATGCGCTTAAGTTTTGAAGACCGCAAAATGGACAGTTCTTATCGAAATCGGTAATGAATAAAAGCGTATGTCATATAATGTAGTACCACAGGCTATAGCCTATGGTACTAAATCTTCAATCTTGGTTATCGTTATCATAATTGAAGAAGCAGTTAACTAACATTTTAAAATCTCCCGGATTTTTGCGTTAATGGACGCTTTTGGACCCAAAAAAAATTTTTTTTGGAAAAAAAATAGTATATACTCGAAGGTCGAATGTTACTTGTCCGCTTCTCCCACTCATGTCTTCAATTCATAAGTGAGAATGCAATACAAATTATGTAGTATTATTACACTTTCATACTCAATTTAAAACTATCGCTCTACAACTGTGTGTTAATAAAAAATAGGAATAATTTATTTATTATACTTTCGTATGAATTTTTTCTTAGTTGGTAACATTTTAACGATAGTAACTTTAGTTTTGGTTTAGGTATTACACTTGTAAATTGCAATATCATTGCAGTTTCGGTAGTGCAGTCGTTACTTATATGAGTAATATGTGCTTTTCTCGACTCCTACATTAAAGATAACGCAAAACTTTTGCATACGTGCACTTACAATATATCCGGTAAATATCCAGTCACAATTCACAAATATATCACAATCACTCACGACCACCGCGCCTAGAGCATACAACTACAATATTCTGTAACCCGGCACGTCCGCACGTCACGGTCGCTACAACTCGACTGCCCCATACTAATTACCTTTCCAACGGCCGTGGCGCTGAACCGTGAAAATGTTGCATCTGCCTGAAGATACTACGAGCTTCTACCGTGATCACTAGTGTACAAGAGAAAGGTGTTGGCAGAAGATATAGATATTTAATAGAATCAGGCGTTACTTTGCGAAAATCCATAGCTTCAAGTTTAGTTTACAGGGGCATTCACTTAACGGACGTTGTTCGTGTGGACTCTACGTCTATCCTGAGGATGCCCCTGTGTTGGGGCGAAACGCGCGTCGAGGTTCTCAACCCGCATTTTTACTTGCAAGTTGAGGTTAACTTTCACGGAATATTGCTAAAAATCTTAATTTACTAAACTTGTAGCTAACATTTGACAACCTCCGATGAAAAATACTCATTTATTCCGTAAAATGTTTGCAGACCTGGTTAATTATCTAGCTAGTATATGTCACTCATTACACAATAAGACCACATTATTTTAGTCGCCGAAAAAAGAGTAGTTTTTAAAATGTTACTTTTAATTTTTTCAGTTATGAATCTGCCACGTCTACAATTCCTATACCTACGACTTAGACTCGTTTGGGATATATTTATCCACTGAGGTCGAATGTTTTGTTTTACACTTTAGATAAAATACCTCATTGGAGTAATCTTTTGGCAGAAGGTAGGCGCGGGCCGGGCGCTCGTAAAACGTAGATAGGCTTCACGTTTGCTTACCATTAATATATTTGAGATCTCCTTTTATAAAAAGAGGTCGGAGGTATAATTCATATGACGTTGGTTTTATACGTCAAAGCTGCAATATAGCTTAAATACAACTCTTAAACAGATTTCAGCCCTAAGACCGTGTGTCAAGTCGTGTCCTGTCATGTCGTGATTTATTTACACAAAGAGTTGGAGAAGAATAGATAAGAACAGCCAGAGATAGACAAAAGTGGACGATATCGGGGGAGGCCTACGCCAGAGAGGCGACTACTACCTAAACTGATAAACTAAAGATAAATTGTTTGCATGAATAACTAAGAATGTAATGATGAATAAGTAGTAAAATTAAAATGAACTGTTTTATAAACTGATTATGAATAAATTTGAATGTTATTTAGTAGAATTGAATTATAATACAATTACATGAAAAATTTTGAATTTAAATTATTAGTATTATATGAATTATGTAATGTGCTAATATTGTAGATGGGTAATATAAATAAAGGCTAATTTTATTTATTTTATTTTATTACTCATTCTGATATTATAAATTACAATTTTATTTTATGAATAAATAAATTTGAATTTGTTGTAGCGATGATCGTTAAATATTAACTGGAACAATGGACACAAGCTGGAAAAATGCTGGCTTAGAGCAAGCAGTGGCTCCCGAGAGGCTGTCGGACGTGCAGGAGTTCTACCAGAAGAAGAACATCCTCATTACAGGAGCAACTGGTAATGGTCACAACATACTTATTGTACGGCATTTATTCTGATCGTATTTAGAAATAAATGGGTTAACGATTGATGCCCTATATCGGAATCGCCTAAAATGAACAATTTGCAGTATTATTCATGATTCAAGGATTTTTGAAATAGGCGAGAACAAGAATATATACAGCCTAACCTAGACCTTCCTCGTTTTTGGAAGTCGATTCTATTTTAATCCTTGTATATAGGATTAAAATAGTAATGTTTTTATTCATTAGAAAAAAAGCCCAGCTTTATCAGAGCTCACAAGACTTTTAATGCTGTGATATTGGGTTTTCTAAATTATGTATTTTGTGATGTGGATGTGGGAGATTTTTAATAATATAATTTTACTATTCCAGATACTCATGTTAATCTATCAACTGGGATGTGCAGCTGGCACATCCCAGTTGATAGATGGCATTAGTAGTACAATACTTTTTTAAGCTCCTATAGATTTTACGTAAAGAGCACCACAAACATGTACGGGAAGTGGGTCATAGAAGGCTCGCTTCGCTCGCCCAATTGGTGAAACCGTTGGTAGGTCAAAATCTAGCTAGTTGTTGAACCGGCGCGGTGGTAGCAGCTAGTTGTTGAACCGGCGCGGTGGTAGCAGCTAGTTGTTGAACCGGCGCGGTGGTAGCTAGGTCAACATCTCGCTCGTTACCGAATGTTTCGAGAACTATAATCGTGTGAGAAAAACATGTGCAAAAACTCGCACAGTTTAATGTCCATCTTAGACCCCAAATTTTCCGCAGTATTATCCTGAATATTAATAATAAATATTTTACTGTTACCACTTTTAGATGATCTAGAATTTAAAACCGTAGGAAACATTTAGGTAATTTCTAATATTATTATTTTTATCACTGGGTTAGGTTTCCTGGGCAAGGTGCTAATGGAAAAACTGCTGCGTTGCTGCCAGGGTCTGGACAACCTGTATATCCTGGTGCGGCAGAAGCGTGGTCAGGACATTTACTCCAGGGTCGAGGCCGTTTTCGAAGATCCAGTAAGTTTTGCATTAAAATAAATTGCTTGCATTTATTACAGTTTGGCTGTTCTTCTTTCTATTCGTTGATAATATTTTCAATGAGTGAGACATACTTCGAAACAAATGGACTATCTCGACCGAAGACAACCAAATCACAACGAAGCATCGTCAAATAGTGCTTGCGCAGTTTCGTCGAGGGAGTGAGTTCACCGGAGACCCAACCCCTATTATCTCAATTTAGCCTTTTCCTCTTTAATTTTTTTACCGTGTCCGTGAACGACGGCTCGTGCTTTTCATGAGGTGACTCGTTGTTTGTTTGCCCTCTAAATTAGAATACGATTAAAAGGATGAAGCTGCTCGAGACCTATGCGTTTTAATCTAGTTTTAAATATTGTCTTCTCTGTGAATATTGTCGAACGGACGATCATCGTGACTACGGAGCCTTCAATTCTGTTCCGGAATAACTTAATATATGATAATTTATGCATCACTTCTTAGTTCCTCTTAAAAATATGCCATCCTTAATTACCTCAATTAAATACAACTAAAGTTTTAATAATGTAGGTAGGTAAGTTATAAATAAAGTGCTATGCGCGTGTTAACAAACAACATAATTATTATAAAACAATATTTAAGAGTATGTACTTACATTGTTCATGTATTTACACGGTTGAGTAGATTTTCCGCTTTGCATACACTGAGGTCTGAACTGTCAATAACTAACATCGTTACTTGTTATAGTTGTAATTATTTTTCTTAGAACACACATAAGTTTCAAGCATACATTAAACTTAGGTATAACACTAATAATATATGTAATGAATATTACAATCGATTCATAAAATAAAATAGATATATTCCTAACTTTTTTAAACGTTATGTAAGATATTTATTTTTATGATTCAGTCTGATGTGCTTTTATTATATTTATAATATATGCATTGTTTAGGTCAGTAACTCTTAACAAAGACATTGAAGGTCGTAACTCAAAACCTCATCATTAATAAAAGTCAGCTTAAATAATGTACATGCAACAATATTTAGTCGAAATCCTGAGCACAGAATTTCACACTATTTGTACATTTAGATAAAACCAAGTCTTGTAAGGACCAAAGTCCAAACGGAGCTGCTGGGGCCTGGTGATAGTAGACGGATGGAGGAACGTCCAGATAGATATAAGACCTACAAAAAGTCAGATAGATACGACGGGCTGCCAGCACAGGCTTAATATTGTCCTTATGTAACCAGTGTTGGCTTTATGTAAATTTAGTCATAGAATAATAGCCAATACAATTAGACTCACGATTAATGTATTTCAGCTCTTCGACCGTCTGAAGGAGGAGGTGCCGAAGTTCCGTCACAAAGTAGTAGTGATGCAGGGAGACTGCGACGCAGACGGCCTCGGCCTCGCCATCACAGACAGACAGACGCTCATCGAGAAAGTGAGAATTACTTACTTCTATTTTATACTTTTTACTTCAGTTTTAGTTTTTAGTTAGAAGTACAAGCTTTCAGGGCGTTCTACACGGCATTAACAAAAATCACGCAAAGGTGATGATGCAATGCATTTTCATTCTTACGCCATGAACTGAAGCTTCATTTCAGATATTAATTTTGTGAATGGTCGTGTTTGACAAACCTTGATACACTCCAAATTGCACCCTCAGTTCATGGCGTAAGATTAAATTAAGTCTGCATCTTAGATGTTCTAAATGGTGTCCATCGAATACAGCTATTTTCAATCGTCCGCCATGAAATGAGGTTGCAATTTGGATTGCATCAATGTGCACCTTTGCGTGATGTTTGTTCCCACCATGGAGAACCCCCATTACATTGGACGTTAGGTATAAATTGGATACTATTGAGTAAAGTTTAAGGATGTCCGGCTTTCAAAGCTTGATTCGGTTACAGTTTCAATCTTATGGAGCCCTACATGAAGCCTAATTGAAGGCTATTTCTTCGTTTCTACGCTGTGAAATTGAACTCGTGTCTTCAATTCCAGGTGAACGTGATCTTCCACTCGGCGGCGACGGTGAAGTTTGACGAGCACCTGCGGCGGGCGCTGGTCACCAACGTCCGTGCCACTCGTACACTGCTCCAGCTCGCACGAGAGATGACCAACCTCACTGTGAGTCGCTCATCATCATCATTGAACACCTAAAAGCTGAGGCAGAGCTTCAGTTCTCCTAGTTAAAGGCGATAATAATTTGTGTCATACAAAATATATAACTCTACATTATAAAAATTTGGGGGGTAATGACAAAACCTCAAGCACTGGGCACTGACAAGGTGTCCAATAAATTAATTGTGTAATAGGTATATAATTATTTAAATAATAATATAAAATAAAATGAATTTATTGCAGGTAACCAAAACCCATAAAAAGTAAAAATTACATTTGTTCAAGTGTCATCTCATAACACAATTACAATTTTACTAACATCTATATACCCTATCTACCTTGCTTACTTGGTACCTAAGAAAAGGTTGCATTGTATATCCTACAGGTCCGATTACAGAATCAAGATATACCCACGAGTGTACTGTATTTTCGTCATCTTGAAGGCCAATAAGTGCAACCAACATATTGAATCTCACTAGCGTATCAACTTATTGCGTTTCTTTCAGGCTTTCATGCACATATCGACAGCATTCACCTTCCCGTTTCTGGACTGCATAGACGAGAGAGTGTACCCCTGCAACATGGAGTACGACGAGCTGCAGGAACTTGTCGACAAGATGACCGACGAGGAGGTCGACAAGTACACTGACAAGTGAGTAAGAAAAAGAAAAGTATTCGTAAAAAAATTTTTAAACTAGGACCATATCATTCGCGAACATAATACGTATAATGGCGGAAACTGAGAGAGAGCCAGTTGATGGTCCTCTGTCACTTGGTCGGAATATGTCAATTCCTTGTAAGCTATAATCTGTCGGCCTGGTTTGACATAACCCGACCAAATTACTTAGAACCACGATAAGGGGGCTATTATGACTATTACAAACCTGCATGGTTCCAGACAGTTCAGTATACTGCCAGCAATTGCCTTGTTCTTTTTTCGTATTACAATTTCTTATAAGAATAATAACTAAATTAAAACTAGTTTGGTTGTCTATTAATAGATTTTAAACATGTTAGTGACATTAGAGAACGTCAAACTTCACGTATTTAGTGTCACGTGACTGCTGACTGGTTGGAACTAGGCTGGGAATAAGAGGTCATAATAACCCCCCTGTATCTGTTTCAACTTCCCTGATTGTACAAAGCCACTTTTTCCAGGTTATTGGACAACAAATGGCCCAATACTTACACATACACCAAAGCCATGACAGAAAATGAACTCGTGAAATGCAGAAAAAACATTCCACTGTGTATATTTCGACCAGCTATAGGTAAGACGTAATTTTCTGTAAAATCAATAAGGTTCTTGCATATTTTTATTTATATATTCGTGGTTAAATTTTTTTCAGTTTCTTCAACAGCGGAAGAACCTATTAAAGGTTGGGTTGACAACATGTACGGTGCTACAGGTGTGACCGTCGGTTGCGGTAAGTTAGCCTACCGCTTTAGCCTCTAAAGGCTGACACATTACCGCGTTGTGACACCGCACTGCCAAAATCGATGGATAAATTAAAACTTTAGTAAAATAAGCTAAATATCCAAAAACAGAAAACCCGACTGCGGGAACTGTTGCAAATTGAACATCAAGTCATTTTTATTTCGAGAATTCCTTTTCTTTTCATTCCTTCATTTTTATACCCTACTGGATATAAATGGGCGATAAAAATTTTTTGGAAACTTACAATTTTTACTTCAAAATCCGCCATTTTGATTTTTTTAGTCTTCTAAAATCTGAGGCATCCAGTGTCTCTGGCGCTTTCAAGAGGAATCCAACGATACCTCATACGTTAAAATCCATTAGGCCGTTTAGGCTGCAGAGCGTGCCAAACAAATATACATACATACATACTCTCGAAAAACATAGCCCTCCTTCCGGCGCCGTCGAGTAAAGATATCGTTCACTACACAATTGATCTACGGTTGCGCTTTGCGGAGTGATGTACTAAGGTTGATTCATAGCCAGATTGGAGACCTTATGGTCGCGTTATGTCAAACCGACCCGATAGATAACGACTTGCATGGAATTGACATAATATTCCAACCGAATGAAATCTGTTTGCGTGGTTTCAGTGACGGGTGTGTTGCGGTCGCTACAGTGTCACGAGGATATTAGCGCGGAAATAGTACCCGTCGACTACGTCGTCAACGGCATGCTCGTCGCCTCCAGGCACACTGCTAACTTGTACAAAAACAGGTAGAACCTGCCTATCCTGACCTCAACTACCCTAAAGTGTCTAAAACAATTTATTCTAAATAATTATATCGTTTTTGGATAACCAAGATTTATCACTTTTTACGTTTCGGGATTGAGAAAATGTATCTTCAAAATTTCATAGATGTAATTGAAGACATACGTGGAAGAAGCTAACGACTAACATTTTACAACCTTCGAGTACTGACACTCATTTTTTCCTATATTTTTTTTTAATCAATCTTGTTATTTATCAATTTTATTATCTAGCTTGTCTATCTAGCTTGTCTATCTAGCTTGTCTATCTAGCTTGTCTATCTAGCTATACATTAAAACCACATTTTTTTAATTTGAAATCATTTTTCCGGTCCTAAGAAGTACGTTTACCCACAAATCCGGCAGTTTTTTAAATGTTATTTAACCGCTTCTTCCACTCACTTCTTTCATTGTTAATGAATAATTGATAGTTAGATATTTGTGTTGTTATTTCAGTATTTGTAACTTAGTAGTAAGCTATGTTTTAAATTGTTATTTCAGTTGTCCGCCAGAACCGCCGGTGTACAACTTTGTGACGGCAAAGGAAAACAGGCTGACGTGGAAAGACTACCGCGTTCAGAACTTCCGCTACACCGATATCTATCCCTCCACAAAAGCAATATGGTAAGCCCCTACTCAGATTCATACGTCGCCGCACGGTCACCGAGCCGTGTTACGCACGTGATCGTGTGAAAACCTCTATGCATGCTCTACGTCCATGTATAATAAGTAAGACGGTTGCCGTGTTACGGCGGAATACTGTAACCGCATGGTCGCGCCAAAGCTCATACGTTATGACTTTACACGGCACGGTGACACTACCGTGTGCATGTGAAAAGAGTATGTTATACAGACTTTCGTAATTTTATGAAAGCTGTATGTTTCCCTATTGACACCCCTATGCATTACTACGGAAACCAGCAACTATGGAGTTTCGGTCCACCTTTCGGTAAAGCGTAAGGATGAATTTTTCGTATTTTTTTCCTCGGCATTAAACATCATAGTTGCTAGTCTTAAAAAGTAAACTTTAAAATGTAAATCATTGTAACTCAAACGCGAGCGCTTGCTGAAATATGTATTCGTCTGTATTGACCTCAGTGCGAGGTCAAGTTCAACCATTGTCAAATTAACTTAACATATATTTTAATGTATGTGTTACAGAAATTGTGATTATACTTTAAATGTTCTCATTGTATAACTAATGCGAGACTTACGTATTTGTACAGTTAAATAAAGTTCGAAGGGCACATTATTATCTTTCCTACATATTATTATGTTTATGTATCGCATACATTGTTAACCAATTAAAAAAAGAACAGTTATATCTGCAAATATAAAAAAGAAAGGTCACTCATCACGACACCTCAGAAACTGCAAGTGCTATGAGTTTCGAATTTTGCATATGGTTGCTTTTTAGGACGTAGATACTCACGGGGCGTAGATGCTAGACGGGATTTCGTGAAATTCAACACGTAAGGGACGTAACTTTTGGGAGTTGAAAGATCATATGAAAACTCTTCTTAGCGCGAGCGAAGCTTCGGGCAAAGGCTGGCTAAAATAAATATATTATTTCCAGGTACAGAACGTTACGTCTGAACAAGAACTACTACGTGAACTTCATCTGCGTGTTGTTCCTGCACACGCTTCCGGCACTGTTAGTGGACACGGCCGCCGTCTGTCTCACGCAGAAACCCAAGTTCGTATACGGTATACACATGATAATTTAAGACATAAGTGGAAGAAGCGGGTAACTATGATTTCAAAACTGTCGAATTGCATAAACAGACCGGAAAAATGATTTGAAATTTCAATAAAGTGGATTAACTGTGTTGCTGGATAAACAAGCTAGATAATGTAATCCCGGAATTTTCTGGAAAAAATGAGTAAATTTACTCGAAGGTTGTAAAATGTTAGTTATTCGCTTCTTCCGCTTCCGCGTTGTGAATACATAAGCGGAATGATGAAAACATAATGAGAAAGTATTTCCAAATGAACCAATCGGAATAAAAATATCCACCAAATAAAGAAGCCTTCTGTAGTGTCTGGTACTTGATAATGTGTATTGTAATAGACGTATTTTTGAGGCCTATTGATTATAACGAAAAATTCAATTATTACACAGCTTTCATTTCACCAAACATTCTCTAGCGTTGACTAATAACTAGCCGATAAAATTTATGAATACCAAACGGAATTTGTAGATTACACACTATACTAAATTTAAATTGAGATTTTGGAACAATTATATTACAAAATACTATTTTAGTTAAGCTCGTAATAATACTCAAACTGGCCTGAAGTCAATACTTTCTTGTTATTAAAAATATTCACTATCTTTTATTTCAGAATGATGAAATTGTATCGAAAGATTCACAAGTTTTCTTCCGTACTTGTATATTTCACGACTCGGGAGCTTAATTATAGATACGAGCACACCACCCAGCTGTGGGAACTCACCTCCGCCTTAGACAAGAAGGTAATTGAAATATATATTTTTTAATTAAATTTATGCGATCGAACATTATTATGAAAAGCCTTTAATCTCGCCCATGGACACTCGCAACTTCAAAAGTGTTGTAAATGCTGTACCGGAAGTTGGATCTCCAAAAAACTGACCGACCGTGTTCGCTAGCGTTGGCATGGGTATATGCGAGCGCAAAATCGCTTATACGCATGCGTTGTCATAACAAAAACATGTTTATAATTGTTACCTGTTAAGTTGTAAGCAAGTATATGGCGTTGCTATGACATTACGTGAGTTTGACATGAGCACAAGAGGCTTGCGCTACCAAAAAAAAAACAAGCGAACACGGCCACTCATTCGACAGATCACCGCGCAAGCGTAAATTTAAATGAATGAACAATTTGAAATATCTAATATTTAAATGCAAAGCGAACTAGTGATCGCCCAGTTAATATCATAATAGGTATAGATAATTTTTATGTATAAATTTTTATGTATTAAAATTTTACAGCTATTCCCATTTGACATGAGGCAGCTGGACTGGGAAGATTATCTCAAAGAATATGTTCTGGGAATAAGGAGGTACCTACTTAAGGAGAAAGACGAAACTATACCACAGGCGAAAAGAAAATTTAAGAGGTAAACACAAGAATAATATTACAGTAATAATTGTAAAATGTACGACTCACTTTACGAGAAATATAAAATCTAATTCACACACAAAATAAATAAGGAGTCCCAATTTTACAGCTAATAAATTATGTTAATTGAAAACTTCTAAGTAATTCAACTCTTTCGGGTTATAACCCGCTATAGTAGAGGTTCGTAAGCTTTTTAAACTTGAGATACGGAACTCAGTCAATGAAACCTTATAAAATGTTTAAAATTTATTTTAACAGCCTATAGAAAAATGTTAAACATTTTCTTGTCCGCTTTCTTTTGTTTTGGTATAAAGGGGCATCTTGCACACACACACTGTGAACCGGAAGTCGGAAGATTACATAAAATTGTTTTATATATATAGAAATTCTAAATAGGATAGTAGAAAGCTTGCAAAGTAATTCGCTAAACTTTTGGTGTTAAGTGTTGCCATAGAAAACTTTGAGTTTTTTTGCGACTTGACAACGACAAATCGATATTTTTGTAAAATTATCACGTACTAGGTGACCCGGCGAACTTTGTTCCGCCTTAATGGCAATAAATAAGCAGATCGTGTTTTTTTTATTGGAAAATCGAAGGCTGTCGAACGGGATAAAAAGTATCCTATGTCCGTCTCCTGGCTCTAAGCTACCTCCCTACCAATTTTCAGCCAAATCTGTTCTGCCGTTCTTGAGTTATAAGTGGTGTAACTAACACGACTTTCTTTTATATATATAGATTAAATAGAAATTTTATGTGACCTAGTAGCATATTAAATAACGTATAATTGAAACGTTTCTTAATAAATTATTAATTAATAAATTAGAAAAAAAAATAATAATTTAATTTTTCCAAGAAAACGCCATACGAATTTCAATGGGTGCCTGTCAATAATTACGCAATACAAATTTCTTATAAATGAATTTTAAAAATATGCAAGATATCCTCCTTTATTTTTAACTTCGAGTAAATTGGAATATAAATGTATAATATAAACGGAATATTATTATTATTATTAAATGCTCCCGTGGGATAAATTGTTTTTATCCCACAAGATATAAAACTATTCATTCCGGTATATTATATTTATTTCACAACAACGGTTAATCGGTAAATATAAGTCAGCTTTTAATTACCTAAATGGTATACCAAATTTCATTAAAATCCGTGTAGTTTTGGCGGAAAATATTTTTTACCTCTTGCTCCTTAAATTTTTTAATTATTGTTTAAAAATAGTTGCAGTCAAGAGCAGCGACATTTTTGTTGTTTAACTTTATTCTTTGGGCTTTCAACAATGCAATAAAACAGTTTTTGTAAAGATTCATGGACCATAACTATAGGTTCCGAGGTTTTGCAATTTTATATAATAATAATTAAGCGTGACTGAAGGACAAACTTCCAAATAAACAAATTTTACATTGAAAAGTGATATTTTTGCGACGATAGATAACAAGACCAACAAATAAATTTCGGTTTTAATGTAAACTCCATTCCATCAGTTTAAAGCAAGAGAGTGTTAAGGAAGAGTAGCCTTTTCTGACGCAGGTGCTTTTGCACTTAATAGGGAGGGTCAATTTTGATGTTATAAATAATACTAGCTGCCCCGGAAACGTTGTTTTGCCATATAAATAATTTAGGGGGATGAAAATAGATGTTGGCCGATTCTCATAGATACCGGATAAGCACAAAAAAAATCATAAAAATCGGTCAAACCGCCGTCGGTCAATTTTATATATTAGATTTCATTCTATTTTATTATTCATTTAAGCAATTTTATTATAATTTTATTGGCAGTTTGCCTGTCTGATTTCTTGGATGTTTACGTGTGACTATGTCATTGCAGGTTGTACTACATGAACCAGCTGGTGTCGTGGGCGGGGGTGCTGCTCCTCCTGTACCTGCTCTCACTCGTGATGCTGCCTCCCGTGCTGTGAACAACGATCATTAAAAGACGCGTTCTGCCAACTTTAGATGATCAAATCAGCTTTAGATAGTAATTTGGTATTTCTTTGTAAAAAATGTTTCATCCTATTAACATGTTTCTATTAGATTAATGTACAGTATTAAACGGATGTAATAAAATACATGTTTTTTAAGAAAACTGCTGTTTATTTTTTAAAGGATCGCACAAGTAAGTGATAAAACTTTAGGGATCGTATGTGTCCCTGATATACAGCTGACTGTAAAAGCAGCAGTTCTGGAAGCGAAAATATATTTTCGTGATTGCTATAAGCAAGAGCCCCAGCGACATGAGTTCGCCCGTACAAATCGTATTTTTTTTTTGCGCTGCTTAAAAAACTAAAAAGAAAAAAATAAGAACCTATCACATTTAAATTATTGCCGTGGGAGAGCCATGCTTCGGAACGAATGGGCCGGCTCGACCGGAGTGATACCACGGCCTCACAGAAAACTGGCGTGAAACGGCGTAGTGTTGTGTTTCGTTCAGTGAGTGAGTTTATCGGTGGCCAAACTTCCCTAATCCCTTGTCCCAATTCCCATTCCCTATTCCCTCATAGAGGCCGGCAACGCACTTGCGACTCTTCAGATGTCGCGTCCATGGGCGACACCAGTTGCTTTCCATCGGGTAACTCGTCAGCTCGCTTGTCTCCTAAATATCATAAAAAAAATTAGTTTAACTTAATAATTTAAAGTGCCGCAGTCAAAAATTTAAACAGTTTCACAGTGAACTCAATATCCTATATATTGAGTTCACTGTGAAAATGTCTAAATTATATATATCGACATACGATCCCTAAAGTTTCAACACTTACTTTTGTTATACCATGTATAATACTGATACAACTTGATTTTTCAATATGACCATTTAATGTCAACTGCATAGAATCTCGCAATTGAAGACAAGGGGGGATGAAGCGTGTAACTAACAATTTACAACATAAGAACAATTGCTTATATTATATATATTCTAGAATCAAGATGATAAAGAAGGTAAATTAAAAGACGCGTTAAACGTATAAGGCCTATTATACGTTTAACGCGTCTTTTAATTTACCTTCTTCATCATCTTGACTCTAGAATCCAGATAATGTGCCTCACAGAACAACGTCCTTAAACCCACACATTTTCGATTTTATATAATCTTCTGGATAACTTAAAAACCTTCCTCTAAATTCTCTATTTCTGGAAAAGGCAGTTTTTTAGGCCCTTCATGAGGAAGTTCTATTTTATTATTTAATTGCTGAGATGTATTAAGAGAGTTATACGATTTTGTGAGCATGCAGAGATCGCTAAAACGACAACGTGTTTTATATTTCATTTGCAATATATGCCTGATAAAGTTTTAAGTGTGCGGTAATTTGCGTAATCTCATATAGCCATAAATAAAATAAAGTCGAAGCTAGGTAGAATCATAGAATAATTACTTTATAGACTTTTAGATCCATACAATATTTCGTATACGGGAAAAATTAGATAGGTCTAGATGGCGCTAGTGACGATGCTGGTAATATTACCAGCGGAAGTATAATAATACAATAAAACGAGACATAGTAGTACAAGTATAATAATTACTTTATGTTAGAATGTAGGTTTTTTTATGTGAAGTAGGGGGCAAACGCACAGTCACTTTCCATTAGACGACCTGCCTGATGGAAAGCGACTACCGATTGACTGATGAAATAAGGCAACAGGTATAGGAAATGAGGAAGTTGGGCCACCGGCAAACTCATTCACCGAACGAAACGTTTGTTTCACGACAATTTTCTCTGAGGCCATGGTATCTCACCGGTAAAGCCGGCTCATTCGTTTCAAAATTCGGAACTTTCGTTCCTTTAAGCTTTTTTGTCATAATTATTACTGGAAGCAATGTAACAGAATTTTCAATGTAATTTGAAACCTAGCTTAGTAGTCGAAATTATTGAGTTAGATCACGTCATGTGGACCCCCCATTTTCCACTTGATTATGAAAATCAAGTCCATATATTTTCTTGATAAGGTCTTTATATTAAAAATTGATACCCCAAACGATTTTTAAAAATTTCGTTTTTAACAATAAATTTTTTAACAATAAACATTTTATGTACTTTTAATTAAAAAGTCAATTTTAAATTAACCGTTAAATATAAAATCATGAAACTTTCAGAATTAACTTGTCAAATGTTCATATTTTAATAAAATATTACCAATTAAAAATTAATTGTTAATTATCATATTGTTTATAAATATTTAAGTTAACAAATGAAAATTTCATTGTTTTCTCGGTAAAAATATAAAATTATTTTTAATCGGTTTTATGCATTATTTATTTCAGTTTGAGATTCGAGATAAAATTTTACTGCTCGCCATTAGTTTAAATAAATTCATAATTTATTTGTCACGGCGCACCGGGCGCCCGGCGCTGGTAGAACACACCGTGCGGCAGAGCGTCAGACTGTGCTGCAGCTTTTATATTAATTATAATTATAAATAACAATTAAAAATATAATTAAAAACAAATTATTTTGTTATTATCAATATTTTTGTTACTATTATTATTCAAATTTTATTCTTGTAAAAATTTCATGAGCGAAGTAATAAAACTATTTTTATAGCAATATTAAACAACTAAAATTAATTAATAATCAATAAAAAATTTTTAAGCCGTCTATTTCAGAACTATGTTTGTTTGGTAAGCTATAATTTTTCTTTGATTTATAAATAAGTCCTCCATTTTTAGTTAAAACAAAAAATAACCGCGTGATTACGATTTTCATTTGTTTTCTGCGTCATCACCTGAATAACAAAAGAATTTTAGTTGTTATTCCAAGTTAATCGTGAAATAAATTCATACGTTAGTGAGTTCGTTAATATATTAATATTATAATTTTTTATTTACATTTATAATTTGTTGTGATTTAAAATGGGCCCAGTAAATAAATGTTGAAATCCATTAAATAAAAAGAATCATAAATACATTATTAAAAATTTAATTCTAATTACAGCTAATCGAGCTCGTGATTTTAAAGATTTTATCGGATATTACATGTGCAATTCTTGTGAAAGAGCAAAAGCTGTAGCATAGTCTGACGCTCTGCCGCACGGTGTGTTCTGCCAGCGTCGGGCGCCCGGCGCGCCGTGACAAATAAATTCATATTGTTTCAACTAATCGCGAGCTGTACAATTTTCTTTCGGTATCTCAAACTTAAATAAATAATACATAAAACCGATTAAAAATAATTTCATATTTTTACCGAGAAAACAATAAAATTTTCATTTGTTAACTTAAATATTAATAAACAATATGATAGTAAACAATTAATTTTTAGTTGGT
The DNA here is from genome assembly GCA_026546445.1 of Cyclargus thomasi. Taxonomy (NCBI): domain Eukaryota; kingdom Metazoa; phylum Arthropoda; class Insecta; order Lepidoptera; family Lycaenidae; genus Cyclargus; species Cyclargus thomasi. Next base: position 984,038 of record JAOTAV010000015.1, on the reverse strand, counting down.
AATATTTTATTAAAATATGAACATTTGACAAGTTAATTCTGAAAGTTTCATGATTTTATATTAAAAATGCGGCTCGCACGAAGGGTTACACTGGTAGGGTATTGACTGACATATAGGACTTATTAATAACATTTATGGACGCTTCGCACCACGTCAGTCTGGCCCCGTGCTAAGTACCCGAGGGACTTGTGTTACAGGTACCAGACAACGGAAATATATTTAATACTTTTATATTATATACATATTTAAATTTTTTATTATATGATACACATATTTTATACACATCCACGACCCAGGAACATTGAAAAACTTTTTGTTCCTTCGGCGGGATTCGAACTCGCGACCTCTGGCGTAAGCTACCCAGGTGCTCAACCACTGCGCCACAGAGGTCGTCGTTATTATGTCGATTAGGTGCTACCATGTTAGAAATCTTTTCCACGCAGGCGAAGTCGCGGGTAAATATCCTTACTGATATTATGGAAAAGTGTGTTAATTGGTTTATTTCACGCACTAACGACGCAATCAATTGACTTGATTTTTGGCATAGAATTAGTTGACAGTATGGAGAGTAACATAATATGCTACTTTTGTTCATGGAAAAACATTGTATTTTTACCAATTTTTTAACTCCACGTGGGTAAAGGCGCGGGCGAAAGCTGGTATAGTTTAAATCTCAGGAAATATTCGCGCCTGCCGTGCTATGTAAGCAAAAGTAATTTCTGTGCAAACGTATTCGTAAAGCCTACATTTTAGATTAGTTTTAAGGTTTTCTTGACGGAAAATGGAAATAATTTTCTTGTATGATTATATCAGATAAAAAAAAATTAAACCTGACACTAATTTGTCCTGCCTTGACGCCCAAACAAAGCAATCAACTAACTTAAGTTTTGGCGTAGAGTGAGTTGAAATTTTACGCAGTTTTCGAATCTCACGCGAGCGGCACCGCGGCATACAAATCAAAATCTTTTTATTCAAAATAAGTACTTTAAGTACACTTTCTGAACGTCGAGACTACGGTGCCTACTACCGGTTCGGGAACTAACCCGGCGAGAAGAACCGGCGTAAGAAACTCGCAATTTTTACTGTTGGTTCGTGGTGGAAATTCTTGTTCAACCTTAATGGAACACACTTTTTTTCATACACTATTTCCACTATATTCACATCGATTTTAGTTATAATTTGTAAAATCGAAGTAAATAATATAGTGGAAACAGTGTATGAAAAAAGTGTGTTTCATTAAGGTTTTGTACGTACTTACACCGTTAGATAACTTGTGAATAGCTTATACTTTACTCATCAGCAAATAGTGTAACAACGCAAAATGAAATAAAAGAAAAAATGTCGTAACACAATTTAATTGAGAATCTTACATTTTTTGTTTTATAAAGAAAGCATTATGCAATTTATGTCAAACAGTTTTTAGGTGAAATAAATTGGTGTATTGTGGACGTGTTACACCGTAGCCGTCCGTTGCTATTAAATTCGTCTATTCCCGGAGCTTTGGCTTCATGAAATATTTGTAAGCATTTGTTTCCAACCTTTGAAAACATAGCAGAACCCCGTTTTTCGTTTGTTTGTTTGAACTACGTGCACAGAAAAGGAAATCTATTATTATTTGCTGCAAGGGAAAACTTATTTCCTCATTTTTGTTGTTTTGATAAACAAAAGCGTCCATTCCAAAAATAGTTTATTCATGTTTATACTCAAAATATTTGTTTTATGATTTCAGAGTACCTCTAGCATTTATTTTTGTTTGTGATCTATTTATGTTTCGAGAACTCGCAAGTTTCCGAGATCGGGTCGTTTCTTATAAGATATACAAATCAATGCGACATATGATAAATTTCATACATTAATTGCTTATATCAAGATGGGTATACATTTCTATTTTAAACCTTATTATTTGGGTAAGACTTTTGATTTGCACTCGAGAGCGTGCAGGTTCGACCCCGGCAGAGGCGTGTACCAATAAGACATTTTCCAATCTAGTAGTACTCTTACTGCCGTGGGAGAGCCATGCTTCGATACGAATGGGCCGGCTCGACCGGAGACTACAACCTTAGAGAAAACTGGCGCGAAACGGCATAGTGCTGAGTTCTGTTTCGAGTGAATTTAACGATGGCCCAAATTTTTTTAATCCCCCTTGTTCCCATTCCCTATTCCCTCATAAAGGCCGGCAACGCACTTGCGACTCTTCGGATGCTACGAATATCCATGGGCGACGGCAGTTCTTTTTCATCAGGTAACCCGTCTGCTCACTTGCCCCCTAAATATCATAAAAAATATATATTCTCTTATTTTCCACCATATAGCAATAAACCACCCATAAAGCAATATCAAATCGCGAACATTTCAATGTTGTAAGTTATTATGTCTTCTTTACGTCTGGCATAGTCGAAATGTCTGAGACGTTCTCAGCAATATTAGCACAAAATTGCTAACAATATTGCTACCAAACTAAAACGTTCTCATAAAAGCTTTGTGAAGCTTGGAATATAAACTCCTTAATTTGATAATAATGATTATTCAGTTCGGTAATCACAAAAACGTATCTTGTATCATATTATATTTCGTTTAGAAACGTCGTTTTCTAAAAATGTTGTAAAAACTTTTTAACTGTTTGTATTATTGTAAATATGTATATAACATTAGATTTTTATGCTTGTATATTGTTCATCACCATGGAAAAACTAGAGAGACGACCTATTAAACTATTGTATTTAAAATAAATTATAATAGATATTATTATGACCTCTCACACCTAACAGAACATTACGCCCCATAAAAACCTTTAAGACTGTTTTCAAAACAAAACTACCGCTAACGAAAACGAATGTTCTATTTATTGTGCTAATAGTAAGGTCCAAAAGTTAAGGATCATTTTGCGAGTCACCAATCATACTAGCGACAAAGCAACTATGCGGTAATATTTTGGTTTTACCGTCAACTTCCACCGTCGTTTGGTTATATATAACGCATGACATATTATGGACATATCCATCATCCGCCAGGCACAGATGGTACTCTAAATGCAAATTCTTCTCAGTTTTCGACACGGTATCACCTAAAACTGGGGACATTACAAATCACGTCATACGAATAAGGGAAATTTATTATGACCTGCCTACATTTTCTCACAACTTTGTTTGCGTAGAAATTAGCTTATCACGTGAGTTTTTTATTTTTTTAGTAACCGACTTCCAAAAAGGAGTATAAACGTTCGACTGTATGTTTTTTTATGTATGTTCAACGATTACTTCGCTGTTTGTGGGCCGCTTTTCAAAATTTTTTTTGCGCTTGTATAGGGTATAAGTCCAATTTGGTACCATGTTAGTAAAAGTGGTAATCTGATGACCCATTGTCTGATGCCGACGTTAAAATTATGAATATTGAGTGCAAAAATAGTTGAGACTTAGTCAAAAAAGACATACATAAAGAATAAGAATAATTTGATCCTTTTAAGATCGTTTTTAAGGTTGTTTTCATTTTTTTTATAAGATGAGGGGACAAGCAAGCTAATTTGACACATGATGGAACGCAACTATCACCTTTAAACTACTATAAATAATAGCATTGTATAGTCTCACTTTCCCATTTGTAACATTGATATTTCGTATTGATAGTTCGTATTTCCAACTTCAGTTAGGAGAACGCTGGTTTCATTAAAATTTAGTATTTTGTTCGGGAGTGACTATTCTGAAATCTCATCTATTTGTTCATCAACCAGAGGCAAATAATCAATAAGGTCACCAGCTACCAACAATAGCGCCTCGGTACTATTACAGTACCCTCGGGCATTCAAAGAATTTATAGCCTTCGGAGAATATTAATGATTTGTTGTTATTGACCGAGTATAACTAGTCCACGATATTGGACCAGTCATAAATTTGTAATAATCTGGTGATACGACAGAAGATAGCTTTATTACAAAGTGGACTTGGAAGAGAAAAACATAGTGCTCAGGAAACTAACGCAAGTGCTATTGCTAGAAAATATATATTACTGGGTGTCATGTGCCCACTTCATTGGTAAGAATATTTATAGGAGTATAAAAATATGTTAGCTAATTCTATAACCTACTGAATATTAAATTTGGTAAAATGTTTTAGGCCGTTTTGGTCGTGAAAGGTAACTAGCACCGTGATACGTGGCAAGATATAATATACATAAGATAGAAAATTATCTCCTTTTAATAAATTATGAATACAGAAATAATTATCTTTTTCTTAAATTAAAAAACAACAAAGTTATTGGCCATGAAGAAGAAGACATTAAAGTCTCGTAAATGATTTAGAATTACACCGAAGATAGCTAACGGGTACGAGCAATGTTAAAAGTGATTGTATTGAAGACAATGCTCAACCTTCCAAAGTTCCAACGATTTTATCTTATTTCTTAGACGAAATATCGCTACAGTACGTAGCGATATTTCGTCGACCTTATCTAGAGCTATAAAAGTACTTACAATTTTAAAACTCACAATATCTCAATAGATATAGAGAAACTACTGGACTGATTATATATATATATATGTATATAAGTAATATATAAGATGTGGTGAATATATGATAGCGAATAATTATTTATTATTTATGTCATGTGTAGGGTCACCCCCTTTATTTAACATAAACTTTTTATTCAAAGCATTTTATTTTGCATGAGCAGTAAATATGTATCCAAAATTTCCAGCTGTTGAATTTAACAGCGTATATCTTACACTATTAATAATCTTACACTGCGAATAAAGAGGAAAGGTTTGTATTTTTTTTACGAATGAACTCAAAAAGTTCTCCAAAAAAGTAATCCGATTTCAAAAAATGGTTTACCGTTAGATAATTACATTATCACAAAGTGACAAAGGCCAATAATAATATTTTAAAAATTGGCTTAATGTAAAGCTGGACAAGGGTTCCGTATAAAGGTACGTAAAGTTGACTCATTAGGACACTTTTTATTCCGATTAAATGCTCCCGGGACATAAATCACTTCATCGCGGGCGAAGCGTGAGAAAATACTAGTACAATATATTATTATATTCTATCATTTCAGTTTAAAACTCATAATTATCGCCTACGTTTCAAAACGGTACAATTTGCATTAAGTTTAGCGCTCAGTTTCGTTTCGCATGCATTGTTGTCGTTCAGCGAAACTACAAAAGAGGTCGACGGCCGGAATAGACCGCGAGATGGCAGCCTGCCAGGATCTAATTCCGTGCGCATTAGATTGCGCAATTCACGCACATGCGGTATGCGGAAATGCCGAATCCTGTTAGATTTGGTCAGGCAATTGCCAATCTCCTATATGTACACGAAAATTAATAGGATACAAATGTTGATATTTATAACAAACATCCGATCATTTATTGAGGATTAAGCTTATTCTCATCACGAATAACTAATTGTTTAAATGAGAAAAAATGCGAGAATAGAATACACTTTATTTTATTACCACACAATTTTAACAATACAAAACAATGTGATTTAACAAAAAATAATATAAAACTAAGAGCTATGACATAAGGCTACTTTACATTTACGAGGAATATTTAGAATAGAATAAATCTATTCTCTTCATGGTCATACAAAAACCTTGCCCCAAATTTAACAACGCGACGTAATAGGTGTGAAAAATGGGACCAAAAATAACGAGACATAAATACTTTTACACCAAACAGAAAACTATTTTTATGCGTTCAAAAGGTAGGCCGAGAACGTATATCGAATTTGAGCTACATCAGTAAACAGCCTAAGCAAATAAATCAGGGTTGACCCCATCCACTTTATCACTGGTGTGCATGTGACGTCGCATGACAAAGGGCATGCATACACAAGTTTAGAGTCAAAACACGCCAGTTCTTTATTATTATAGCCATGTTGTTTCTAACACTCGATGACAAAGATATTAATGGTTAGTCCTAGTTCGCCGAAACCTTGAACTCAAAAGAAATATAACACAAGGGAACTCCAAAGGTCGCAAAGGTGCCGAGAAGCATAACGACTGCCTAAAGCGAATCTTTTGTTCTAACATTCGTTTTTCTTTGAGTAAAGTAAGGGCCACAGTAAGTAGATATTATAGTATGCACCAAAGAAATTTATTTGGCTTTGGTACCGTCAGTCCAACGGTCGATATAAAGACTGATGAGTCTACGTATTCTTTACAGAAAAGTGAAACCTCTTTGTTTCACTTTTCTTTTCAAATACTTTGAAAATTTACTGGAGAACCGGGGAAAACTTCAGGAATGCTGTTTGAACCAATGGAATTTTTGTATTGGCTTCACTTTCATCCCAATACTTGCTCGTTATTCGAATGTTTTGTAAGTTAAATACAAAGGCAACGGCCTTTGTATTTAACTTAGCAAACCAGAAAAAACGCAAGCAAGGAAACGTAAGGTCGTTTCCTTGCTTGCTTGCGTTTTTTCTGCTTTGAATTTAATAATTTCAACAAAATCTATCCTAAAAAATAAATCACCAAAAGACAAAACAAGATGGATAAAATGTCTGTCCCAAATATTGTTACAAAGTTACAAAACTCAATACCAAAAAACACTTATACATAATCGGATAACTTCAAAATAAAAATGTCCAACAAAAGAAAAACTCAATTATTGAAATAATACATTTCGTTATAATGCTATTGGCGTTTTAATAATGAGGTCCACCGACCTCTGAATGAGCTTTGTAAAGTATCAATTTATTTCGTTCATCGATACCTGATAAATAATACAAAACTCGATTTTATTTTTAACCGGAAATGGTAGGATTTAAATACTTTTGCATTTGAATTGCAACATTGAATGCGCTTTGGCAGTTGAAATTGCGTTGATGATTCTTTTAAAAGAATTTTCGGAATCGCTTTAGAACTAGTGCTATATTTTTTGTTTATAAGTGCACACTTTGTTGATTGATAACGTTTGTAACGTACATAATATTTATATATACTTGCTTTATTCACCATCCCTGGGGTACATTAAAATTTTTGATAACAACGACTTACAAAAATTATTATTTCGAATTTTCTCTGTTTTTTTAAATAAAGTTCATTCGAGTATAGAGAGGTTAGAAGATACATACTCGTACATGTACGTCCGGACGGGCGGCATTTAAAATTATAAACAGGGTAATATCATAAAAATAATAATAATAATTTATTTGCCAAAGTGAAATGTACAATGAGGTCTTACAGAAATTTCAGAACATAATCATTACACTCAACTAACTTAATAGTATGCAAATGCCATTTGTAAAAAAAGGAAGAAGGAGAATACAAAACTACACTGAATTATACAATAATATGTCAGCAATTAAAGAAGTCAAAAATCAAATCAAAAATAAATTTAAAATAATGTCAACAGTCATTTAATGATATTTAGGGAGCAAGCGAGCAGACGGGTTACCTGAAGGAAAGCAACTGCCGTCGCCCATGGACACTCGCGACGTACAAATAGTCGCAAGTGCGTAACCGGCCTCTATGGGGAAATAGGAAATGGGAATAGGTATAAGGGATTAGCGAAGTTGGGCCACCGGTAAACTCACTCACTGAACGAAATACAGCATAACACCGTTTTACGTCAGTTTTCTGTGAGGCCCTTGTATCACTCAGGTCGAGCCGGCTCATTCGTGCCGAAGTATTTTTCTCCCACTGCAATGAGCATCCGTATTATGAACTTGAGATCGGAAAATGTGATCATTGGTACACGCCTCCACCGGGGCTCGAACCTGCACCCTCTCGAGTGCGAACCAATGGTTAAGGTAAACTTGACTTTTGTTGAATTTCACTATACAAATCCTATTTATAGTAGAACTTGGTCTATAGAATCGCTTTGTAAACTTGTCATAAAATAAAATCTTTTTCAAAAAATTGATAATTAAAGTGGAATTGAAAATATAATTTTATATTTTTTTATTTGTTCCGACGAAAACGCTTTTGATTTGATTGCTGATGATTATCAAACGATTAGCATGAGGAAAAAACTGTCAAGTAGCCTATTGTTATTAATAAAGTTCATACCATTAATATAAAACACACAAAATATTCTGCTTTATTGTATGCACCAGTAAGTAAGCAATCAGAGTTTTCAGAAACAATGTGTACTTACCGAAATACATTAAAAAGAGAAGCTCTAACTAAATTTATGTACCTAAATATAAAAGCCCGATACAAAAGAGAGATATCTCACGAAATAAAAACTTAAAAGCAATTTCATCTGACAGAAACAAGATTAAAGTACCTTCGCCCTAGAGTATAGAGACGAGCAATATGATAACATTTATAAGCTGAGAGCTGATAGCAAATTTTGAGTAGGTATTTGAGGCAAGCTGGAACCTTGTCTGCATAAAGTTATCTCCTAATACATACGGCACTGTAGACCTGTCTGGTGAGAACCTACCCTATATTTGACCTAAAGTATTTTTTTTTTATTTCAAAAATATATTTGAGACATATTGCCTCAAATAAATTTTTTGACTGTATTTTGTATATGTTGTAGTTGAATATTTCAAGTATAAAAAAAAATTATATGTCTTCTATACTTGAAATATATATAGGGGATTTCAACATTGCCAGACGCGTGCAAAAATAGTTTGCGAAAATTGCTTGCAAACTATAAAAAAATGTAATTGCGGTAACTTGAAATTTTAATACAGGATTTTTCATTACTAAATATATAGAATAATTAGATTCCGGGATATATTTTTGGAATATATCTTTTTTTAAATATTTTTTTAGCCCCGCTTCTCATCAGTTCGGATCAGTAATTCTGTATTGGGGTGTAATAGGAGGGATACATAACAAGATTTCAGCTTGCCTCAAATGCCCACTCAAAAATTGCTACCAGCTCTCGGTTTATTATTATTGGTGTAAAGTATGTCTGAACACTATTCCACATAGAACCCAGCCGCCTATTGAAATATTACGAGCACACAAATTATAATACGCCTTGTTTGATTGCCTAAAGTTATAATATTACAACAGAGTTAACATCGTATGTACAACATAATCTATACATATAACAAATTAAGAATAAATTACATTTTCTTACTACTTGAGTTACTTTACAGAAAAGTAATATATTCTGTAATGAGTGTATTTGGAAGTATACGTTATTCTGAAGAATAATATGCACCTTTCTCCAAGTTGGGTCGACTTTGTTTATTCCAGAAGTTTTCCTACCTACCTGCATTGCGCCGCAAATTCTAGAAGTTTAAATAGTCAAGTGTTTGTGCGGAGAGTGCTTAAGGCAATTCTCGGAGACAGCGTAGAGCGCGTTATATCATTCTTGAGTTACAGCATTACACCGCCTTACTGACTTAGTGGTTAACGTAATAATGCCTCGAGTAACACTATGTTATGTTTTGATATAACTCGACCAACTTAGGTCCGCAATTTGCCTCTACTCTAACTACACTCATTGTTCATAAGCTGTATTAAAATTTACACATTTCATCGAGTCTGCCTCCAGTAAGTGACATCACCATAATGTAGCGTGTTGCCCATTACACGTTTATTCCCAGTCCTTTAGTAATTATTATAGTTATGATCGTCCTATATTATGTTCTCTTTTGTGTTCGCTCGTAATCTTAATGAAAGCCATAAACCTTCGTCAAACTAATGTTTATTAGACTAAAACTTTTCCGAAAGCACCTCTACGTTCTCTTTGTTCCTGTATCTTACATTTTTTGTTAAAGTTTAACTATTAGGTGGTGGTTTTCCCCAATTTAAATCGAAATTTGGTGTTGAATAAAATTTTGTATCCAGAAATAACTATTCATTAATGAACACAGCCACAAGTGTAAAGAAATAGCATTCGAAATTCTGGAGGATGTATTTTTTATTACGTCTCGTATTGAGCTATTAATACAATTAAAACGCGTCATGTTAATTAAGCTTTAATAAATAATTAAAAGTAAATACGAGCTCAGTTCAGAAAGTTTTCCCAATTTTTCTGTCGGCCGAATATAAATTAAGCTTACATGATTGTTTCAGTGATAATTAATTTTATTAATAGGTGTCGTTTTTACTGACGTGGTTTTTATAAATTAGTGCTCATCATTTTAAAAAATAAAAATAATTTGTTACATGTACACAATGTAATTTTAATAAAACTATGAACGTGTCGTTTGATAATCTTCTAAGTAAAAACATAACCCTCCTTCAGACAGTACAAAGATCTACTTGCCATCCATTTCTTACAAATGTGAGAGGTCAAGACTAAACTTCATTATTATAAAAATTATAACGTTTGTATGTGTGTAAGGTTTAAAATTTCGTAATTTTAAAGTCAAATGCGTATAATTGTAAAGTATAAAATACTGCCGATCCTTATAATTGATTGTAATATTACCTCAAAGTAAAACTACATCATTTATTATTTTGAGTACAATTTTCGTCTATCTTATGATAACCTGTAACCCTAAACTGCATAAATAATTCTGAACTATATTTATACAGTTTTACATATTTGACAGATTCATGTTACACTCAGCCGCCCTAAAATGGTAGCTAAAAGCTATATAAACTAACAGCAAATTTAAATTGATTTGAAGTAACTATTTCATCAAAACAATTGGATTATCAAACAAAATGTACTAAAATGAATTATAGAGCAATTCCTTTGCAACATTGCTATTACGACCTTTTTTAATTCCCCTGAGCATATAATTAAATTTAATTAAACCACCTACCGTATTCTTACGGGATTTTTAATGTTACGGTGATATATAAAAACTCAATTTCTTATCCCTCCGAATATAAAAGTATTTAAACGACATTAACAACATATTGTAAAACTATAATTCAGTATGCAGAAGAGAGATATACGAGTATAATGAGGTTCTGCATTTCCGTAAAGAAACAATATTCCGTAGGACACTGGAGAGAAAGTACTCTATTATGTCGCTCTCTGGAACAAAACGACCGGACAAATATCTCTCTTGACCATTAATCCTTCTAATCTAGACAGAAAACCTCTGGGTCAGAGTACTGAAGACATTTATCAAAACAATATCGATGTTATGTTATGTTATATGACAACGTATATCGGGATAGTAATAACTATCATTCAAGGGCTCAACACTATTGTTTTAACTACTGATAAATTAACACACGCAGGATTCCACGTTTGTCAGTAGTTTTTTTATTAATATTGAGTTTCGATGATTGTTTATGGAAATTTTTAAGCAAAAAAATAACATTTCATGGCCGCAACTTCGTTGCGCGATTTTTTTTTCACGGGTACCGTACATTTTTCGGCATAAAAAGTATCCTATGTGTGGTCTAGACTTAAAAGCTATTCGAATCCGTTTAGTAGTTCCGAAGATTAGCGCGTACAAACAGACAACTTTTTTGTCGATTCGTATTCTATTATTGTGGTTATGCCCACATTCATTAGTTTGTAAAAATATTAATTGTACAGAAACGCAAATTTTACTTCTTTATCATATGTATAGATGATAGAACTAATCCGATAGCGTATTTGTATATCTAATTAAAATTGTATATCTAAGTAAAAAAAAATTGCATGTCTTATATGAAACAGTAGGTAATCTCGAGCGAAGTAAGCTTACTATTGTCGGCCTAAAAACTTTAATAAGTCAGAGGATCGGACTAACTATGTTTGGAGTTAGCTTACCTCTACCTTACTTTGTAGTTTTTACCAGTTTTTCGAACTGCTACTGCTATTTCAAACCTTCGGACACGATCGAATGCTGCAGTAGATACTCGAATAACTTTATTCCAGGTTTGTCGGAGTAAGGCGCGGCAATTGGATGCCTCCGTTTTATTCACAAAATGGCTTAGGATTACGGCCCCAGATTTATAATTTATAGAATTACTAGAGGTCGCCTTGTGGTCGAAATTCGACAGTAAATATTTCTTAATTCAATCACAGACTCCAATTTGGCATTAAGGTCTCGTTACCAGGCCATTAAATTTTATTTTAAAAAAATCACAGATTTCAACCTTAAACAAAAGAGTATTTCGTGTATGATTATCGTGACATATCAAAATATTGTAGTATACGTGCTGTAGTGTGCGTAGCGTTTTATTTACGAAAAATATGCAAGATTAAAGTATATTATTGAATAATATTGGTATTCCACGCTCTTCCTCCATTTCAACTATAGCTGTGAGAAAATTGATGCTTTTACATGTACGCGACTTTCGTAAAAAGGGTATTAATATATTTCGCGTATTTATATATAGATTACCTTGGATAAATACGCCGACCGCTATATTGCACGAAAAATGACTAAAATAAATATCAGGACTCCCATTCCTTTTGCCGGTACTCAAATTCTTGCAAAACCTTTCAGTAGAGTCAATTGAGCAGCCAATGCGTAAAAAGTAAAAAGCAGACAGACAAACCTATTTAAAATATTATTATTTTACTGACAGCAATTTTTCTTTATTATACTTTGGTTATATCGTTAACATTCAGCTAGACTACGACTTAATTCCAATATAATAATTGAGACAATGTTTTGCATCGTAAACTTCCTCAGAGACTCCGAATACATCCAATGCATTTCAAATACGATTTGTTATTTAGATAAAATTATTATTTACCTTGTGATAAATCGTTGTTAGAACAGTAAGAAGGTAATAAATCAAGTATCATATTATTATACTTTGTATATATATGAACACGCAACGTAAACGTTAATTGGCACGCCGATTAGATCGATTAATAATTATTATTACTATATATAATGCTAATACATACAGCATCTATCCCGAACTCGTGAATGATACTCGTACTATGTGAACTTTGTATTAATTGAGAGTTTTAACAATAATAAATTGGCTTTCCTTTCTTATTTTATTTTGTCTAACTGCGGCAAAAAGATCTCCCCCCATGTGCTTCTTTATATTAAACTTCATTTTTAACCGCGGCTTCGCCGGTGGAAATATGATCTTTTCCACGAAGCATTTATTCGTATTAAAAACTATTCTATATCATAAGCCTGCTGGTATCCTGCATGTTACTGTCTACCGCATTTTGGAAAAAAATTGACGTTAGTTAAGTTACAAACACGAGACCAGCAAACTTCCAGACTTGTAATATAAAAATAATAATATTGTAATAAAATTTTAATTGAAAATTTCTTTGTTACAGGCATACGGCCGGTGTAAATACAAATCCGAAATGAGATGAGTATGCGCGTGTCGTGGGCCAGGTGGTATTGGATAGTAATCTTCACGACTTGTACCGCGAGGACGGCTAGCGACTGGCTGGACTGCGCCCACATCGCCACCTGCCGCTGCAAGTGGTCCTCCGGGAAAAAAACCGCCACTTGTGCCTCCAGCGACCTGCGCCGCCCGCCATCTCTATCATCCGATATACAAGTTTTAGATCTTCATGATAATCCGCTGAGGAACCTCCCTCAGGAAGTATTTTCTAATATTGGCCTACTCAATTTACAAAGGTTGAACCTGCGCGCAACGAAACTTAGGTCTATACACGCAGATGCTTTTTTAGAATTAAGAATACTCGTGGAAGTCGATTTGGCCGACAACGACTTGGCTATTCTACCGAGAGACATTTTCAGAGGCAACGAACGGCTACGCATGGTTATACTGAGTAATAATCCCCTGACAACCCTAATTGCCGATCAGTTTCCGCCGCTCCCACATCTCCGGATACTTCAGTTAGATGGTTGTAGAATACGAACGATACACACGAACGCCCTAAGGAATTTAAAATCATTAGAAAATATAGACCTAAGAAGAAACCAACTTACATTCCTCCGTTTGATTACCTTTTCTTTGCCAGCTTTGAAGACTATGTCCTTGTCTGGTAACCCGTGGCGTTGCGACTGTCGTTTGCGAGAATTCAAGGATTGGTTTCTGGATAGTACTCTGGGCACGGAGGAACTGGTTTGCGTGGAGCCCGCCAATCACTCAGGATTCAAATGGCGTAATATTCCTAGCGAAGCGATGGCCTGTCAACCGGAGGTAAAATCGAGCACATTGGTAGTGAGAGCTGAAGTCGGAGCTCCAGCTACGTTCGGATGTTGGGTCCACGGAATACCGAAACCTCAGGTGACGTGGTTACTGGACGGTGTGGAAATACACAATAGTACAATAGATTGTGATATGGAGGAATCTGATACGGTCGTCGAAGATGACGATTCAGAAAATAGAGTACCCGGTAGCGTAAGGTGGGTAAACATTACGTTGTTAAATGTCACTTCGAGTGCCGCGGGAGAATGGACTTGCGTAGCTAAAAGCATAGCAGGTGAAGCGAGAGCGGTGATAAGCTTAGTATTGCCACGATCTCAGACAGCTACAGCCCGAACCGCACCGGGTATTCCTCAATTACTAGGTGTGGTATTCGGGGCCCTAGGGGCATTGGCAACTTTGGGATTTATAGGAGCCGTAGCGTGTTGGCAATTGAGACGGAGAACGATGCCTCCTAGTAGAAGTTTCACCGATCAAGAAAAAAGATTAATCGATGCGTCGGTAGTTGTGAGCTGCGATAGATCCATTGCAGATATGGCTTCCCCGTGTGATTTCGAGCTCACCGAAAGATCTCTATCGATAGACGAGCAGCCTCGAGGTTGTGGTTTTGATCCTGTGCATATAACAATAGAAGGCACGCCTGGGGCGTTCCCTCCACCACCCGCCGAATTTGCGGTTCCCGTTCCGTATGGAAATATTTTTATATCAGTTCAAGTGGCCGGTAGAGGAGAATCTAAGTATCCAGACTTACTCAGTGGTGGTGCCACTTTACCTAGGAGAAGTCGAACTTGTTGCACGGCTCCCGCGTACGACAATATGGGCCCGAGAGTAACAGCTACGGGAAGTTCTACTTGGTCATTACCGGGAGCTAGTTCTGAAAACTTGGAACCATCGGAGACTCCGGTCTTGTCCTTGCCCCCGCCACCGCCCGAGTTCGTTTCCCTCTAGCCTCGGCCTCTGGTACTGGACGCTTCGAGTTTGAGGTGACCTGGTACCAAGCAGTCGAGAGTCAATTAGACTATTTCCAAATTTTAATGTAATTATAGTTAGTAGGCTATGTGGAAAATTTCGAATTGTAAATACGTAGTGTGTGCGATTGGCGCGAACGATACAAGATATGTTGTAAGATATAAAAAATGTAAGGTTGTTATCATTATTAAAGTGTACGAGTACTTGAACTTTTTAAATGAAAAGTTACCGATATGGTACTTTGGAATTACATTAAGTATCTAATTGTTTCTTTAATAGTTATTCCTTTTATGACTTCGCATAAGTGTCTTCCCAACTTTTGTAAATATTATTTAGTCGTGTTTACAAACTTCCCAAATATAAGACTGACCCCTTTGTCTTATTTTCGTCTCTTTTTATGACTTAATATGATACGACTGTATAAAGCTGTATACTACAAGCAAAAGATAGGCTTCTAAACCGTTTTATTTAAAAGCAAAATTAATATGAATTAAATCTATTACAGCTAATTTATTTGTTTTATTTCTTAGTATGTATTATCTATTTTGTTCGACGTAACTGCATGCGATCAGCGATAAGTACGTAAAACTTTATAGATATAGATGCTTGGTACAGTATTGATACGTAACTGTATCCTGGTATTGAGCTGACGTGGTGTTGAAAAACTTGTAAAATATACGTTATGCGGAAAATAAATTTCAAAGTATTTTTTTTGGTTGCTTAAATTACTATTATCAGTGCTTAAAAGATTGTAGTACCTACCTAAAGTAGTCAAAATATAAAATTTTAAATGTTGCTGTTACCTACATTAGCTCAATTCCTATTTCCTAAATGCTATTTTACTTTTTTTTGGTCGGAAATTACCGTAACGTACCCGAGGGAATTAGGGACTCCCCCGCCGGTATGTGGGACTCACTGTGGCGGTAAAGGTCGCCCGCAGCCTTATCGCAACGTAAGAGTGCGAGAACTCCCGAATTTTCTTTCCGCCGCTCTGCGTGCGTACGTCTTGCATGTCAACAGGCTCCTAGACCTCTTAGGAACTGTCACTTTGGTTACGCAATGCTCGAAAAGTATGGAGCGCATTGTCTCACCAAGTGCGACGGCATCCCGTCCGCCTCAAGGTCCCCGGCTAACTTTGTCAGTTGGGTTAGTCCGTTATTTCTCGGCCGACTTAAATCGAGCGCCTCCCTCTCCCTTATGAGCTTGGTCTTTTCTGTAACGGAGATGACGTTGTGAGCAAAGTCTTCTACCGTTTTCCACTCCTGTTCGCCTTTTAACATTGCATGGAACAATGCCGGCAGCAAAGGGTCCTATCCGATGGCGGAGGAGGGACACGCCGTGATGGTATGTTCGGCCGTGTCCCTTTCGCAGTCACAATAGTGACATCGCGTATTTTACTTTCGATTTGCGATTTCACACATATGCTGACCAAAGCAGCCGTGTCCTATAAGACATCTGAATTTAGTCAATAGTTAGAATTTTTAATCTTTAAATTATTACCAGAAATTAGATTTTTATATTTTATTGAATCATTCCTACACTTCTAAAGTTTAAAAGAAGATCGTTGAGAAAAAAAAATCGTGAAAACTCAAACTTCAAACTTTATTAAAATGATCTAACGTACCGTTCCCATATGTAAGGGGCTAAAGTGCAAACGTTTACCCTAAAAAATGTAAAAAGGCCGTTGCATTAGCTTTATCAGAGTAAGTAGACGCTCAGTGTTTCCATAAAGATTCAGGCGAACAAATAAGCACTAAAAATTCCACGAGAACAGAATATTAAGTAGCCAATATAACAACAACATACGTACGCGGAAGAAACGATACATAATTTTGTTTCTTACAAGAAATTTTTGGCGTGGAATCGACGCGTTCTATGAATTAATGCAATCGTTAAACTGCCAAAACAATTTGTTACGAACATTCTCATAATATCTTTGGCCCACTTTACGCTTACAAATTTTATCAATTAATTATCGCGGTAAATCAATTCAGATCGGTATCGTATCGGATATTATTGTTTCCGCGATTCAATTTGGAGACGCGTCGACGTTGCGCCGAAAAAGTGTCGAAACGAATTAATATTGTGGTTCCAGAATGGAGATGAAATTTTGTGATTGCATTCTCTGCTCGTTTCAACTGTCACTCGTGGTTTTTTCATTAGTCACGCGCATTTTATTATTTATTAATATTATTTGCCATATGACACAAGTAAATCCGTAGTGTCAATAAATTTAAAAAAACTATACATTTTTTGGGTTCCGTACCCGAAGGGTAAAATCGGGGCCCTATTATTAAGACTTCAATGTCTGTATATATGTCTCCAGGCTGTAGCTGAAAAATGGTAATAGCTAGAGAGTTGAAACTTTTACAGAATAATTATTTCTTTGCCGCTATAGCAACAAATACTAAAAATATTTAAAAGTATCTCTTGTACAACAAATATGTTTTTTGCTATTTCCTTCCTTAATAATAGATTGATAAATTTTACGCGCTTTTCATTATATATATATATTCAAGACTTACAGTAATTACGTTTTCCCAATTTTTTTTCTCTGTACGGAGTCCTTCACCTCGCACTTGGCTTGTTTTTCTAGTATTAAAAGTATGGTCCCTTGGAACTCAAAATATTTTAATACCCAGCAAAATCTGGCTATTGGCTTAGATGTGCTTAGAATGAATAGTTCGTACGTTCGAACATGAAAGATCCAAAAATTACTCATTCCAAGAGTATCATGCAGGTATTGATTCTTAATAAAAACTAATCTGCCTTGCTTGTAGGTCTTGAAAATTAATATAATTATACATAACAATAATGTCATTACAGCTAGAAAACAAACAATCCTATTTGAAGTTTTCTTTCGTGTGGTATGAACGTCAGTGTAAAATGACCTGAAACTTTTGGCTGGTGGCCAGGTGTTGTGGTTTTCATCCTCGTACAGGTAACAAATGTTCAGCAATGAAAGATAACGACGAAGCACTGTGTAAAAAATAATGTGAAATAGTATTTTTGTTAGTACGAATATATTTCTGCCCATTGTTGACTACTACAGAGTCGATCTACAGTTTTATACAATTGAAAACTTAGCAAAAAGCCAATGCACCAAACGTTATTTTGCAATATTTGATAAGGCAAAAAGCAACGCTCAGCAGTCGGTGGTATACAAATGCAAATTGCATGATTTCTAATCTTTTGTTTAAATAAATCTATCGTTATTGAAAACTAATATAGTCTAATTAGTTTTTTGATAAAATTAAAATAATAAAGTTATAAGCCCTAAGTTCAGCAAATTAAGATTTTTAGCAATATTCCGCGAAAATTAACCTCAACTTTCAAGGGTTAAGAACCTCGACGCGCGTTTCACCCCAACATAGGGGCATACTTTAAAGTTGTCAGTTAGAAAGAGAGATCCAATATTGGCTGTGACGTCAAAGTCCATAACCTGCATACAAAGTTCATACTACGTTTTGAGAATAATAGGTGAATAGACAGCTAAAATAAGGGGTTATTGATAAAAATATTTTAGCAATGTTTAACTAATCAAGGTTCGCCATCCCTTTCTGTCGGGTGACGTTTTTAATATTCCAGAAGGGGACAGCGAACCTTATAAATAATAATAGTTAAACATTGCTTAAATATTTTTATGAACAGAGGGTGTAATCGCTAATATCTCAGTAATTTCTCAACAGATATCTGAGATACTTTGTCATTCTGTATATTTTCAGCTCACTATCATAATAATTTGCATTGTCACCTTTTTATTTTTAAATAATAGGCGGCCATGTTCACATCACGAAATATCTACTTTGACTACGTTTTGTCCGCCGTATTTTGACACGCACCCAGCGAATATGGTAGGAATATGCTTGGGCCTTCAGTTATGATTTCAGATGCTGTGATACACACATCGTCAGTCGCCACTCAGAAAATTCGACTTACTGTAATTTCTCCTACTAAAATTATAAACACGAATGTTTGTGAGTTTTTGAGTGTGTATGTTTTGTTACCTTTGGAAGCTTAAACAGGTCGACCGATTTCAATAAAATTTGGCATTCAGCTAGCTGGTATTCTGGATTAACGCTACTTTTTGCGCAGGTAGCACCACGGGGAACAGCTTGTTTGAAACAAATACTAAATAAAAATGATATTGAAAAATTTATTAACATAGAGAATAAAAGACACTATAACAAAAGTGAAATCATTTGTTATAAAGCTTAAAAAACCTATTGCCAAATGAAGAGACCATCTAAACAGATTGAGGCAGCTAAAAATTTCGGTAAGAGTCTAATAATAATTTAGGGTGCCCTATATCACTGGAATTGGGATTAAAATAAAAGGTTTATTTTAGTTAACGAAGTACGAAGATCGGGGTCGTAAAGTAACGTGGGCCCAAAATAATAGGCGTTAGCTCTAATACGCCCTATTTTATTATAATGCATTTAAATTAATTCCATTTCAGGCCTTCTTTATCTTTATTATCTTAGTATTTGATTGGGCCACTTTCCCTTGTATTTTAAATTCAAAAAATCAAATTTAAATCACCAAGACGACATACCTAATAGTTTTTTGAGGCCTTAAATTTTATATTGCTTACTCAATCTTTAATATTATAAATTAACTAGTGGACCCGACAAGCTTTGTCCTGCCGGGCTAATTTGTGAATTTTAATCATTCTGATCAAGTCTTGAGCCCATACAAAAATTTGATCTAAAATAGTCGTTTTGGAGAAATTTAGTGACAAGCACACGTGTGCTTGTCACTAAATTTATTAATTTAATAGGTACGTACCTACACAAGAAATATATCCTAAGGTTGGTAGTTTAAAACCGGAAATTTAAAATGGTATTTAAAAATTTTTGGCTGAAGTCTATCAGTTCTTTGAACTTTTTTTTTTGGAAGTACAATCGAAGTGGAAACGATTATTGCTTCTAAGAAAAAATATCACTGTAGGCTTGCGAATTTAAAAATGGTTATATAAAAAATAAAAATGCTGAAATTTCAATTATTTCTTATTAATATGTATGTGACTGAATTTCCCAAACCGCGTTTTTGCGCTGCAAGGTGAAATACGATGCTATTTTTTTAAGATATTGTTTCAAAATATAACGTATACAAAACGGCCCTATCATCAATTTTTAAAGATAATAGAGATTCCGAAATTTTTTAATTTTGGTGGCTTGTCGCCTAACTATTTTGCTCAATATATAAATGGATCGATTAAGTGAAAACTTGACATTGGATCACATTTTTATCTATGTGTAGTCGTTTGTATAAGTAACTGTTCTTAAAATAAATATTTTACTGCTGTACGTACTATAGTTTAGTTTTCAAGACACAGTTTAGTTCAGTCGCTGAGAATTTGTCAATTTTGGTGGGATTTATGAAATGTTCCTTCTACAAAATACTATTGATGCCTAAAGCATAAAAAATACGTCATTAACTTTGCTTAGCCACACCCTAACGAACTTACGAAGTGTTTTTGTTCTGTCTTACCAGTTTCTCACCAAAAATTTAAATAGAACGTTTCATTGCAACTCCCCCGATTTTATGCAACTTTGGTGAACTTAAATTATAATGCTTGTGGCAATAAATATTTTGATGTTATTATGAGTTTTTGTTCCTATACAGTTATTATTTTAGTGCACATGTTTTTTAAGATTTGTTGTTTTCGCAAATTCTAATTTAGGTGTGACTCTTTTGTGCATTAAGTGGAATTTTAAATACACCAAAATAGTCTCCTTCCACCAAAATTAGAGCATTAAAATTTCCATACTTATTTTCTTGTGATATAACTCCAAAATTACAAAATCGTCGATGATTTAATTAAATGTGTTTTTCTTGATAATTTAGTTAAAAATTGTATTAACTAAGACTATATAATCAAATTCTAGGAAAATAAAAACAGAAACAAAATTTTCTACCAAAAGAAGATGAAAAAGCGACTAGATGAAATCCACTAATGTATCCATTATTAAAAAATTCTCGAATTTATAATTTACAAGTTTTATAGCTTTTTCATATTTGTAAAATGCACCCTGATTAATCTTGCTCTAACGGAAGGTCCCGTTGCACATATCCTCCAATATTTCGACAGGGTGGAATTTCAATCGCCAATAAAAAATTTGACCCGTTTTTAGTAATGAACGCTTATTATTCAACTTTGGTTGGGAAAAATGACTTTTTAAATGCAAAAAAATATATTTTAACTTTTAGAGCCATAATAATTATATGGCCTCATATACGGTTAAGTCGGATTTTTATTACCTATGATACTAGTTATAATTATAATACTACTTAAGATCAGAACCTAGATAAATGTTTATCTAGGTTTTAAAGATTATCCCTAACTAAAGGTTATCCCCCTACTCATAAAAATATATAAACTGTGTGTTCAAAACGATTTTAACTTTTTTGCTAGTTTATTTTTAAATGGTTTTTAAAGGTGACTTGTTCTATTGAGTTTGACTTTTAGTGTGAAAATATAATGATAAAATATTATTGTGAGAAAATTATTATATTAGAGAAAACGTGTATTCAGAAAATAGATATAATAAAATGTGAATTGAGAAATCGTGTTGATAAAACTAAGTAACTATAGAGAATATAGAGTTTTTAATAACAGTAAAGAGTAGAGCTGAGCTGTTCTCGACTCTGTGTTTGACTAATTGAGATTCGCAGTCCTTTTCTTGAATGTTGAAAACGTCACACGACAAAAAAGGACAGTGAATCTTGATTAGTTAAGTACTGTTTAAATATTTTATGAGTAAGGAGTTGGATGATAAAAAACTATTAAGACGTCATCTCAACAAAACAGAAATAGATATCTGAAATTCAAGGTATAATGGGGGAAATTGAAAGAGAGCCAGTTGATGAACTTACGGTCGGAATGTGTCAATTCTATATGAGCGTTGATTGACATAACCCGACCAAATTACATTAAATCGACGATCTGTATCTGTTTCAAGTTCTCTCATTGTACAAACAAAGTAGAGCCTATAAACTGGGCTTGGTATTGATTAGTGATGAAATGGTAGAAAACGTAAGTGACATAAGGAAAGCATCGTATTTGAATGTTAGATTTAAATTTGAATCTGACAACATATCCCAATAGAGGAGTTAGGGGAAAATAATGAAGTTTCCCGTCGTCGCGCATTTAATCATCGTAAGCATTGTAATCTGCTATTTCAATCTTATTTTCGACGTGTGCTTATTGTGAAAATACCTATTTCCATGGATAGGGGTGTCTTCATTATACGGAGAGGGGAATATATGCGACAAGCTCCAGTCAACACTACTTCACCCAGTTTACATATCTCTCAAAAGGGGTAGGCGTAAAGCAAACACATCTTGCCCGTACCGAAATATTTTGTAAACAAATTTCGATCTTATGACCCTAAAAATAGAAGCGATAATGCGCAACTATGATATCTAATATGTGTTAACGAATTTAGGTTAGTACATTGCTTTCGCGGACATATTTATTGTTCATTTCCTAACAGTAACATAACTTGATGGGAGAAGTGTAACGTATTCTTTGAAAAAGTAGACACTTGTATTTGCTGTTTGCAATTAAGAGTAAAAGAAAGTTTTTAGATAAAGTTTTCAATGAAACTTTGATATTAGCTACTCATAAAGATTTCATTAATTGAAGTTTAGAACAATGCAACTTTGGGAAGTATTAAAACGCTTTGAAAAGATTTTTCGGCGTCGTCATATTCGAATTGAAAAATTAAAAGATTTTTCATTTTAAATGAAACCAATTTGACGAGTTTAAATTGTTGCCTGTTGGAGTCTCATTACTTGGTACATTTGTATTGTTTTTTTTTTTTGCTTTTCCACCATGTTAAAAATTACATATCACTCACTGACTTTGTGCGAACAGTAGTTAAAATTATAATTACTGTTGAAATGTATGATTATAAAAATAATATTAATATAGTTTATAATAACGATATTCCTATTTAGTTTAGTTTATAACAAAAATAATTTATAGTTATAATTTGAAATACAAAACTATTATTAAATGTATGAAACATCATTGAAAGTTTATATTAAGAGATACAAAATTCACAAAAACTTTAAATAAATACAAGAATAACCCTCGTTTTCAAACTATATGTTTTTTAATAAAACTAGAGCAAGGGAGAAAAAGCAAGAAGGCGGGTCACCGGACAGAAAGCATCTGCCTTCGCTCATAAACACTTGTACCATGAGAAGTCTTGCAAGTGTTGCCGGCGCTGTATGAAGGAATAGGCTACGGGAATAGGGATAAGGAATTTAATTTACAATCCAATTTCGAATATAAAAAAATACTTAAAGATAATAAAAATAAGGCCATCCGATAAACTCATTATCTCCACGAAACACCGCACAACGTTGTTTTCATAATATTGGTATTTTGTGAGGCCCTGGTATTTCTCCAGTCAAGCCATCCGTTTTGTGCCGAAGCGTGGCCTTTGTTCTAACTCTTACGCATTAAATTATCAATTCATTTAAATTTTAATACGTAAATGTTAGTAATAATGACTGTTTTATAACAAACTATTATGCAATCGCTCAAGATTGGCGGTGTGATTCATTAAACCCTTTGTCAATTTTCTATACAAACCATGATTGTCAACTATACAGTGACAACACAACACTTTGTTGGCAATCGTGTTCTGTATGAAAGTGTCATTTTTTGGAAAAAGATGAAATGAACCATACCTGGCGGTACGGTTCATTAACCCTCTTATATCTTGAGCGAATGCATAATACTAAAGCGTAAAACATACTGATCGGACGCGACATACGGACGATCTAGATAATAATTGTACATCGAAGTGTGCAAACTATAAGGCTTAAGTCGCGGACGTTTTGTATGGGCTGTCAGCCGCGTCTGACGTCAGTCGCGGACTTTTTTGTATGGGATCTCAGCCGCGTCGATCGAGTTTGTTTTCAGCTTAATAGTGCAACTTTTCGTCTTAGAAATAGAGCCTATAAAACTGTATCCATGCAATATACTAACTATCGAAAGTGGTCTGTTAAATAAATAAGATTAAACGAAACAGGCCCGCAGTAAACGAGATCTGTTGTACGTTCACAGCGAGTTCTAATATTTCCGCCCGTCAGGACTCCATTCCAACCCTTACTACACACACTTTTCCTTATTGGGTTTGTTTCTTTCACTGAGTTGTAACAATGTTTATGTGATCGATTGCTTTATGGTTAAATAAATACCCCTTTATACTGCTATTAACAGAGATAGAAGGAAAATCATATGTTAGCAATGTGCTTCCGGAAATTTTACTAAGCATAAAAGTATATTTTATATAATTACTAATTCGCTACTTAGAACTTCGAACTGCTGAGTTAACACAATATTCGTGGATATCTGCCTTACAATCAGCCTTACAATCCAGCAAGATATTTTTTTTTTTCACCAACAAACTTTATAGAACATCTGCGGAGCGAAAGAACAACGTTGACTCGTATTAGATAACTGTAGATAAGCATCGTTTACCTCACAAGCCCTAAGGGCACAGACGACGCCCTAACTACTACCGGGAAGGCGTCAAATGGGTCACTATAAAGCTTTTGCACGCTCTGGCTTCAAATTATTTTTAAAAAGAGCCTTCGAGCGAAAAGAAGCGCAAATTCCTCAACATTTTAGAGACGGATGAAAGGAGGTTTTATTCAGCCAGATAGTGTGATGCTAGCTGACCAGAAAACATTTGAGTGTCCGTATAAAATTTGAATTTAGAACGCGACAAAAAAGGTTCAATTTATTTTGCACAAAGTAAATACAGCTGCGTGAAGACGCTAGTTTTATGAACATTACCAACGCCAAAGGCCTTTACTTACACAAAAGACTTGGCACGGCACCGATTTGTTGTGGTATTCGCCTAGGAATTTTATGACAGCCGTGTGGGGAATTGCATCTACTATGTTCTTATAAAAATATTTCAACATCTTGGGCGGCTTAAAGAAATTCCGGTCGGAAGGTACGGCAAAAGTTGTATATTAAGTACGTTATTTGTTCTTTATTATCATTACGCTATATTTTAAGAATATTGTTTATCCAAATGTTTTGATAAAAAATATATAATATTTTGTTCTATTGGTCTAACTGTACCTATAGTTGGAATCACCTATTATTATGAAATTCTTTTTTGGCTGGTTCAGTGCGTGCTCCTATGGAAATAAAAAAAAATCATTATAGGTTACTTTTAAGGCCTGTGTCGTCGTTTAATGATAAGGTTTTGGTTAGGCTATCCACAACTTTTTTGACAGATTCTCCATACAAGATCTGTCAAATAAAGTTGTGGATAGACTATCTGTAAGTGGTGAAATAGGCCCGAACTAACCCCTAACGCTTTTAACACACTATATAGACGAAAAACGTTCGTTTTGTACACACGAATATTATTTCCACAACTTTGTTTTTAATGTGACACATTATGCAATCATCATGCAATCAAACTAGCGCGAAATAGAGTTCGTTCAGTAAAAAAAAATACCGGAGGCTCAATTGCTTTCCATAAGGTAAACCTTCTGCTCACTTACCCCCTAAATTCCATAAAATAATTATATTACACTTACTTACATTATAATATGCTACTATCAGGGCTATCACAGTAAGTTTGTAGCTAATTGTAATGAAGTAAACATCACTTAAGGCCAGGTGCTCTCCTGTAGTCGATATCGGCGACATCGCAATTTGCAACCAAACGGACGACCACTGGCACTCTGCCCGCCGCAACACAGCCTCTGTATCTTTTAGGGCTGCTTTAAAGTGCCATTATAATTTACGTACACCATCAAATTGTACGTATTCGAAGCGAGGATACATCCTGGGAATGTTTTAAGAGTTTCTTATTAAATGGTCGAACTTTTTGGGTGAGTGTTCTTTACAAGAAATGAATTATTCTTTCTATTTTACGATTTACTTTTGCCTAAAACTTTTATTTTTATTCTTTCTATAATACGATTTACTTAAAGACATAATTAGGAAAAAATGTAAATCTACAGATATCAGTAAATCTAGGTCCACAAAAAATGTAATAACGAATAATTATTTCGGGCGTTTTTGGAGCCAATTGGTCGTTAGGGCACACAAAGTGCTTTTTACATGCGACAAATATAAAAGTGTTAACATTGTTACAATAACCATTGTATGGCCTAAAAACAAAAATCGTAGGAGCGACAATTACGGGGTGTTTTATAAAGCTATTTTTCATTTAATATTGCTCACAAACACGCATTGCGGGGGCCTGCGGTCATAGAGTTGGTCGCTTTAAAATGAAATCATTTCGGCCAAACGTACATGATACATGTCGTGTTAATAGCTACCTACTGCTATAAAATATTATTATTTATGAGTAATTTAGATAATATAACGAGTTCACAAATCATTATTTTTATGACCAGTTAGCCTGAAAGTGGACTGAAAGCATTGATGAGTTACCACTTACCTAGCCATTTATAAAGTCTCTAGGATCGAGCAAGGTAGGTGTGAAGGTTATTCAGGAGAGTTTCGCTACTGTCTTGGGATTAAATGTTCTCTCTTTTAAGGTACGAGCATACTATCCTAGGCGAGTCGGGGCGCAGCGCAAAATTGTTACATTATAATTTGTGGGTACCATATACGCGCATCATATGCAACGAGTAAAAACGTAACTCTATTACTAAGACTTCGACGTCTGTCGGTCTGTCCGTCTATCCGTCTGCTGGCTGCTCTTAATATTAGATTTCGCTGCTGGTCATCATCGCGCTATTGCTTGTCATGACGTGGTATGTTATAGCTGTTTAACTTTCGAAAACAACTTTTTTTTAATGTGTGAGTTCGACTTGCACTTGGTTGATTTTTTATCTCAACCTCAAGGATATGATAATTTCACGCGAAATTTATTGAATGTTTTTGCCTATTAAAACACACGTAATAACGTCGGGTCCAATCCGACCCATGTCACACGCGACATGCGACGTGACGTAACGTGAACGACTTTGTATAACAATTTGCGTGTAATCCCATGATAGTGACAATTTTACTGTGTCTCCGATTTTATACGGATTTTATGACTCAGCCTACCTCAACTAAACTTATGTCATCTAGATTCGTGAATAATATGTAACATTACAGCGGGTAAAATTTCGTGGAATAGGGTATAAAGGTAAAGCTACGTTAATGATAAATGCCCATTAAATAAATAGTAGTCATTGGGCACAATTGGAAATAAGTATACAAAGAAAGCTCTATATTTTAGCAGTAGGTAAGTGAGTAGATCGCCTATCGTAGGCACTAGGTGTATAAACGGATTTCAAAATACTTCACGTTAAGGCTTGTATTTAACCTCTAATAAGAATGTTAAAACGTTAAGCACATTACCCAAAAAAATATAGTATATAATAATTTTCATTCTTCAACTTCTAGCAACCAAATTAAACCGTGGACGATTTATTGCAAAAATTTGCTTAAACTACGAAAGTAGTCCGTTAAGACGAACTATTTTTTTAATACAATACAATATACGCAACATTATAATCGCTAAGAAGGAATTCTTATTTCTTGTTATTTCGTGTTATTGTAACAAAGTACATTATAAAAAAAATATATCCACAGCCGAACATATAACCTCCTCGTTTTTGGAAGTCGGTCGGAAAAATGCTTTCAATGTGCGAATAAAAACATAGTAAATTACAAACAGTAAAATAATAAAAAGACTAGACAAAGTAGTGAAATATGTTTTTTATTATAATGAAGCCGCTCGTTAATCAGGTCTTGTTGAAGTGCAGCTCAGGTGCGTATTTGAATATACAAGTTGTTATGTCGTTCCCCAGCTGACATTTTGATTCGTTGACCGGGATCTGAAAGAATACTCTGTGTAACACTTCGGTTTTAATTATTACGGAGGTCTAATTATACTCTTTCATGTAAAACTGAAGTTTAAAATGCGAGTTAGCAAATTAATCAATTAATGATTCATTTACAAAAGGGGTGCAAAAAATAGATTGCACTAGTATATATTTGTTGTTTTTTATTATTCCCGAAAAATGTCTATACATAATATACTAGTCGTGCCCCGTGGAATATGTATTAGACGGTAACGGGATAAAAAGTATTGTATGCTATCGTCATTTTACCGCCGTATTCTAAAATATGCTTCAATCTTGCATATTTTAAATAAATAAAACGCTACGCACACTACAATATTTTGATATCACACGATAATCATACACCAAATACTATTTTGCTTAGGGTTGAATCTGTGATTTTTTTAAATAAAATTTAATGGCCATGTTGTTACATACACAAACCTTTATGCCAAATTGAAGTCTGTGATTGAACTGAGAATAGATTGTATTTTTTATAGCTCCTTTACATGATGAATTTAAATATTTATGGTCGAATTTCAACCACAGGGCGACCTCTCTTCTTTAAAAATATTTATATGATAATGCCATTTGCATTTGATAATCTATTTTCCTATGTATTTCGCTAGATCACTTTAAACGTCATATAGTATAGGCCGTATAAAGATAGACTTTTTGTACCTTTTTTATAGTGATGGTGGTACAATTACTACAAAAAAAGGTACAAAAAATTTGTACCGCGCATTAGTAAAACGATAGTGTTTGCTAGTCCGATATGAAATTGGCGTATTATTTTATTTTTCCGCACAGTAACCTACTGATTCTAGACAACCAGACCATGTTACAAAAGTCCGTTTTCTACCTGTTTTATACCCCTTTACATTTTCAGCTGGAAAAATTAAAAACTAACCTCTTTGTCACAATTTTCAGCGACAGTTTTCATGTGTTTCATCTTCTCCTCGCTATGCATCACCAGCGGCGCAACCACAGTTATAAATCCAATTTTCGAGTACTTTTCATTCTTTACGATACCAATCTGTCGATACGATAAATACATTTTAAATTTCAAAAGTGTATGCTGATGTTATTCTATAGATAGATATATTAAGGGCCTGTCTCACCGCTTACAGATAGTCTATTTATTTGACAGATATAACTTTATTTGACTATCAAAATTATAATTTCTGTTAGGCTATCCATGCAACATCTGTCAAATAAAGTGATAGATGTATCCGTAAGCGGTAACACAGGCTCTAAAGGAACTTTGTTACAGTCTAATAAATGTCTAATTGGTTTGTCAATCTATCCATATTCAACGACACTATTTACATTATTTTACATTCAATAATTTTAAGAAACTTTAACATAAAGATATATTATTATTATACTACCTATTGCCCGCGGCGTTGCTTCCGTTTAAAATATGAAGATTTTGTTTTTTTTTTTTTGGGTCAAACGTCTTGACGTTTTTCGGACGGAGTGATACGACGACATTACAGAAAAATGGCGTGAAAGGCCAGCAACCCACTTGCGACTCTTTGGATATCAGGTTTGTCCACGGGCGACGGCAGTTGCTTTCCATGTAACCCGTCTCTCTTCATCTTTTCCACTAAGTCCATTATATATAACTCACTTTTCGCATAATATATAATATTAGTATACGTATATGAATATTATGTATATGACTTGTTCGGCTGTATTTTTGAATTAAAAGCATACCCTTTCCAGTAGACAGGTAACAATACAGGCAGATTTCTCCGGAAAAGGCGGCTCTTTTATCAGATACTCCAGATCTGCTTCTGTCGCATCTATCTTCGTCATACAAGCTCGGGCCGTGGCCTTTAGTGTTTTTTGCACTATTGACTTTATTGGACTCTCTGTAACATAGATGTAATATTTAATGAGAAAGTTGCCGATTTAGTGAATGTTTAGAAGGAAGAGGAAAATGTTTCTTTGAATATTACCGGCTTACTGGGCCGAATGTGAAGCTATTTGCGACAAAGTAACGTATATGGTGCAACATCGACACAAATTCCTAAAGGATAGAATCTATTATTGAGAATTTGACAGTGACTAAAATATTTAATACGATATGATGCCCTCAACTACGTTGCGGTAAAAATAATTTATCGCACGTCAAACATTGATTTTTCCTGGATAAATGTATCCTTTGACCTGGATACTCAAAGTATCTCCAAAATCGGTTTTTACGGTTTAGGCTTGAAATGGTAAGTGACAAAAACACATTCGCAATTTAAATATTAGTATGGAAGTACGACTTAATCAACATATTTGAAGTCGAGTTAATGGATATAATAGCACTAGCAACTATTGTTGCTTCGGGATGGTTCAGAATATAAAAAACGTGTTCAACGTCATACAGACTTACGGGGTTTTTTATGACAATTGATAATTGAGTATAAAAGTAGGTTATCCTGCTTACCTAGAAATACAATAAAATGACAATGTGCGTCATGTAAATGCATCATGAAAATATCTTATTAATTTATATCGCCAATAAAGCGAATATAAATAAATCAATTGTAATAAGAACTTTTAATTAAAAACAAAAGCCTCTTACCATGCTCCAATTCTGCGGATGTTGCGTAAATAAAGAGGAGATACAAAAGAATATACGTTCTGAACATATTCCACGTTGTGTCATACAAAAAGTGTACGGAATAATGATGGAATAATTTGGTCCGCGGCGGATATAATCGATACAATCTTTCCGGTCAGATAATTCAACTGATCTTGGTGGTATATAATTAAGGGTCAGGATTGATTGCGATATTTTTCTGATAACTCACCTAACCCTGTGGTGAAAATATATTATATAAATTTTAATTACGAAATAGGTATCGCAAATCAGATTTTAAAATTCAGTTTTTTTTTATGATATTTAGAAGGCAAGCGAGCAGATGGGTTATTTGATGGAAAGCAACTGCCGTCGCCCGTGGACACTCGTAACATCCAAAAAGTGCGGTACCGGCCTTTTTGAAGGAATAGGGGATAGGGGATGGGAATAGCAATAGGGGGAGTAGGGAAGTTGGGCCACCGATAAACTCACTCACTAAACGAAATGCAGCACAACGCCGTTTTACGCCATTATTTGTGAGGCCGTGGTATGACTCTGGTCGAGCCGACCCATTCGTGCCGAAGCATAGCTCTCCCACGGAATCAGGTACTTTTAATAGGTGCTATTAAGCGTAAATATGTATCTTATCTGGATGCTTAAGAGCGTCCATCTAGGAAGTCCATTTGAAATGAAACTTCTTCAAACCTTAATACATACTCATAACTTTATTTAATTTGTAAGCTCTAATCAAGTGTTCAGCCTCATACGTTTTGATACGCTTCGAAGTTGTTCAAATCTATTGAGTTTCATATTTAAAATTCAGAGGAACATATTGCAACATGAACGATCGCTTTCCCTACAGCCTTTACGACGTGAGTTTATAAGCGTGAAGAATTATTCGATATTAAATCACAGAGCGAGTGAACGGCTTTCAATAAATTTACCTGAAACTCGACTATTAAACCGTACGCCCATTCGACGTGCCGTCTGCTCTCCTCGCATTTATTTCAATGGAAAATAGTGTCGAACAAACCAGACCAAAATTTTAACTTATTTTGTAATTTCGATTATAACATTACAGCTAATTAACCTAATGCTTTTGTGGTTGTAACAAACTCTCCGAAAATTTTACAAAAAATCGACTTCAATAGAAAACACAATTAAAATAAACTTCAATAAACTAATAATTTTGAAGTGAAGTCGGTACTATGTCTATTTAATCATGAGCTAATCTGAAATTTTTTGGACTAAAACAAAGCATAAAAAAATATTTCACTTCGTTTAGCCACACAACGTAGTTACGAGGTTGTATGTTATGTCTTACCAGTTTCTCGTAAAAGATGTGAATATTACGTTTTGTTCTGAAATCGCCAATTTTAATAAATTTTGGTGAAAACTAAAGTACTTGTGGCAATAATATTTTATTGTTATTTTTAGTATGACTATAGAGTATAAGTGTAGAGTTCTTCGTTCTTTTATAGTTTAACTAAAGTGTTATTAATTCAATGCGTGTAGTTTTTTTTGTAAAAAATTCCAATGTTGGTGGAATTTTTTGATACACCAAAATGAGAAAATAAAAATATCCACATAAATTTCATGTCATCGTCATGGAACATGGAAAAAAGATAATTTAATGAAAGATTATATTTTCTAAGACCTCAAAACAAATTACATAAAAAAATCTTAAACAAAATTTTCCACCAAAATTAGATAAAAAATGTGAGTTGTTGAAATTCACTAAATTTACCTTTGCTGTAAACGCGTGAATTTATATTTTTATTTCAGTTGTTCCTTTGGGTTACTTTGGGTTAATGTGTATTTCAGCAGTATACTTTGGGAATAGCAACAACTTTTATAAAGTAACATAAACATTTCTTACTTCTTAACATCTTTTTGTAAATATTCTTTGACTAGGAAACTGGCTTATATTTAGAAATACTACATATACTCTGTACTGCCCGTCAGTTAAAAAACCTAATAAATCGATTACGAATATTTATCGAACTCTCTAGCCTTAGACTTGATGAAAAGTTTTTTTTTTACTTTAGTTAAATATCTAGAGAGAAAACTTTCTCCATAACGAACGTTATATTTTTTAGAAAAACCTTCTTCAAGCTTTTTCACTCATCACTTTCACTAACCCGTACAGTAATTACGGAATGTAACGGTGAACTTGGAAGTATGAAATTAAACTTTTTATAAGATAAGATCAAAATTTTTAGATAATTCATATGTTTTATTAATAGGAAAATGTTGGTTAAAATCACCATGAATTGTCATAGTTGACCACGGCAGTAAAAATAACCTAACAATTTTCGAGTGTAATACGTACATAAGTTCGTAACTAGGCTTTTGTTAAATTACATTTCAGAAGCCGATAAAGTATTTTATCAAATTGCGCTAAAATGTAATTCGCTGAATCATAGGAATAACTAGGTTTTTATTTTAATAACTAGCTTTTTCCCGCGACTTCGTCCGCGGTTTTTCACGAAATTTTCTGTCGGCATTTAAGGGGATGTGAGAATTGCTTAGAAAAACCTAGACGAGCAGGACAACGTCTATCGGGTCTGCTAATTTTATTATATACAGTATAATATTATAGCACAGAAGTCTCATTTTATATACTATATAAAAATAAATCGGGTTTTCCTTCCTGACAAACTTCCTCCTGAACGTACAAACCGAATTTCAAAAATTTGCACGCGGACGGAGTCGCAGGCAAAAGCTAGTATTTTACAAAATTGTATTACACTCATATTTTGCAATTTTCGATTACATTATATCACTATCAATAAATACTCGTATATTAGTATTTAATGGAAATAAAATATACCTATCTTCTAATAAAATCCGTTTAGTCGTTTTGGTGCGATTGAAGCAACCATCCAAACAAACAAACTATTACAATTTTAATATCATAATAGCAAAAATGGTTTACGTTAAACGCTATTAATAAGTTACTGACAGGTTATTCGGTAATAGAGCTTCTCAATGTATTATACCATGGGGGAAATTGAAAGAGAGCCAGTTGACGAATCTACGTCATTTGGTCGGAAGTGGACTATATAAGTTCTCTGTCGGCTGGGTTTGACATAACGCGACCAAATTACTTTGATCCGCAATAGTACATATACTTTGTATATTTTATTGTCTGGTGCGGTTAAGTAGGTAGAAGACAAATATAACTGTGAAAAACGCATTCAAATCGAATTAGTAGTTTTCGTGTTTAAGAAAAATGTTGATACAAACTCTTACCTCCTCTTTGTCCATTTAGAGGGGGGAGAGAGATTTATGCACTTGATTTTATGTTGGAAGAAGACAAATACATCTGCGAAAACCGCATTCAAATCGAATCAGTAGTTTTCATGTTAAAGAAGAAGTTTGATACAAACTCTT
>JAOTAV010000015.1:913114-950187 GCA_026546445.1 Cyclargus thomasi | reverse complement strand
TATGACTAGACTTTAGACTTGACGAAATGTATGTAACGTTGCTAAAAATTATTGGAACAAGAAAATTGATTTCCCGCATTTACTTGACACTGGCCATGGTTATAGCCAAGCGCCATATAAATAAATAAATAAAAAAAAGAAGGAGGATTCAAAACGTCACTTAATTATACAATAATATGTCAGAAATTAAAGAAGTCAAAAATAAATTTAAAAATTTTATCAGTCACCGTACAATTTGCAGTTACATGTTACCGATTAAATGCGTATGTTTTCAGAGTATTATACTTCTTCCGTCGCTATGGTATTTCCGATTTGGTTTAGGACAATCCAGGTTGATCATCTGATTGCCTGACGAGAAGGATGATCCATGCGTCGGATGGGCTTGTAAAAAGTCAGTCCTGCCAGTCTCTCGCCTGTCATGTCGGTCATAATTCCCACTGAGTAAAGGAGGGGGAGAGGGCGTAACTGACCTGGTATCAATGAAATGACCATTGTCACTGATACCGACGTGGAAGTTATTAATATTCGTGGATATCTTGCACCACGCACCCCACCGTTACACAATAAATATAAATATAGCTTGCACCACACACCACACTGTTACACAATAAATATTAATGTTTTCAGCAATAAAGGCCACGTTCTTTGGTCGGCTCATTACTCTGAAACTAAGATTTTGAAATTGACTTAATTTCTGTTACAATGTCGACTTAAGAGCTCATTACTTTTAACGGGCTTGTTGGATTTTTATGAGTAATTAAGTAATGATTCTGTATACTTGGCCATCTATCTTGGAAAATAAGTATTAAGACTTGAGAATACTTCTTTATTCTTATATACAAAGGCTTTAATTATATAAAAAGCGGCCAAGTGCGAGTCGGACTCGCTCGTGAAGCTTTACCCTTCAAGGGCGAGTCGGCAGCAATGCCAAACTAATATTATAAATGCGAATGTGTATCTATCTGTTACCTATTCACGCCAAAACCCTGAACTGATTGCGCTGAAATTTTGTATGCATAATACTTTGAATCCCGGGAAAGAATACTTTTTATCTCGTAAAAATTAATAATTCTCGCGCAATAAACGATTTTTATATATATAACATAAAAACTAAATATATTAATGTGTATTAATTAACGATATATAAAAATATATATTAAAAAAATTATATATATTAATAAACTTGAATTAATTTGATTTGATTTAATAAATTTGAATTCACAGATAGAAACGACTTGCAAGCATCATCTATTAGGTAATATTTTTAAGAAATAATAAAGTTATTTTGAAAAATTAAAATTAATAAAAAAAAATTAAAAATACATAACCGGCAGAAGCAGCTAACTAATATTTTAAATATTGTCTGAATTTGACGTAAAATTACCCAGCTAGCTTCACTTACGTAACGTTTTCCCAAAAAGTAGCCTAATTTAGGCTCTGCCATTTCAACTACATCAAAAATCATGTCGATTGTTTGCTACGTCCTAACATAAAGAAATTATACCGTATATATAAAATAATGGTCTATGGTCCTAATGAGGTCGTTATGGGAAGACAAACAAACAAACAAACAAACATAAATGCCTGTTTATTACATTAATATGGAGTACGGATAACGTACAAAAAAAATATCCTGTAACATTTTACAAGATATTTTTTGCGCGTTATTCATTATTAGTATTTCTGTAGTTGCTACCTTTTGAGTACTCTCCATCGATATTACCTACAAATTGAGTGTCGGAAATCAAAAAGTGTCGAGGGAGTGACGCGCCTAATGACATTCAGTGACGGGACTACCTGAGTCCCCGCCGTTAATTGGTAGGATAGGACAGGTACGACGGGTCCAGCCCCCAGAAATTAAATTACAACACCCTATATTTCAATCTAAACGCTATACCTAATTTCGTCCCTTTCTCCCCTTAATTATAGTTTATGAACAGCTTTGTCGAGGGGAGGGAAAGATATAAGTGACAAATACGAATTCAAACTTTTGTTTTAGTGTTCATTAAAAGTAAATTCGGGTTTGTGACGGTGTTCCACACTTGCACAGTAATTACCGCTTTACTGTACGACTTCTAATTTGAGAGGTCGTGTTGTAAATCGCATATTGTTGCGAAGTTATAGTCCAGTAGTGTTGCCCGCAACTTTGTGTTCAAATTTCGGTAAAAGGTTGACCAATGGTGTTATAGTTGTAAATGAAATCATAAGTGAATTATTGACATAATTGTAGATACTAGAGGTCGCCCAGTAGTCGAAATTTGACAATAATGTTTCTCAATTCAATCACAGATAATTCCATTTGACATAAAAGTCTCGTTACCAGGTCATTAAATTTTATAAAATAATTCACAGACTTCAACCATAAACAAAAGAATATTTTGTGTAAGGTTATCGCGTTATTTCAAAATATTGTAGTTTGCATATTGTTGTGTGCGCAGCGTTTTATTTATAAAATATATCCAAGATTAAATCATATTTGAAAATAACATTGGTATTCCTCGCCCCCGCCTACCAACTATAACTAGGAAAAATTTCATGCTTTTACATCTACGCGTCTTTTGTAAAAAGTATACATTGATAAAAATGGCCGTCTATTTAGGCAAAGGTATATATTATATTATTCGCAGCCTGATGTAGGTATTTCATTGAATTAAAGCACTGATTTTTTAAATTTAGAAACTTTAAAGCGAGACCAGTGTGTTGCCAGCTCAAAATATCTACGAAATGTTTATTTCACTGAATAATGTAAAATATTATTGTACAAAATAAGTCTGGATTATTATTTAATGGCGTTGTAACGTTGTGTCGCATTATAACATATCCAAAAGGCATCATTAAAACGAACAAGGCTTATGCAAAGATATAAAAAATATTTATTCGCAGATTTAATAATAAATCACGATAAGCAAACTATATTTTTGATAAAATCAGTTAACAGTCTAGCAACTAGTGTTTTCGTTATGAAAATGGAAAATAAGTAATAACAAATGAATAATAATTGGTATCTCTTAATGATTTTCTTGTGAGTCAAGCGCTCGTTCTTGATTTTAAAGTAATAACTTATTCAGGTTTAATAAATTGAAAGGAGTATGGAACCTAAATTAAGGACGAATTAAGGATGAATATCTGGATAATTCAGGAATTCAAATTCTTCTGATTTCAGGTCCTGAAAATCATCATTCAGGACTGTAAATTATATCTATAATCTTTAATTGATTTATAACTACTTAATGGTTAATACAGAATATTACTTAAAGATATTAAGTACAGGATTCTAAATTTTGGACACTAGTTAGGATACTGTTTAAGGAGCCTAAATACAGGACACTAAATTTAGGACACTAATCCTAAATTAAGTACTGGGTCCTGAGTTAAAGACACTAATATCTGGACCCTAAATTCAGGATGCGGCATGTATGATCATAATTAAGGATTTAATAACATAAGGAGACCACAGAATTTATCATTTTGTATGAAACTATATTATTGTAATAAACTGTTTCACAAACTTTTCTAATAAATTCAAAGTCAAGAGTTATTAAATATCGTCAAGGGTATCTGAGCCAGACGTTTCTAGAAAACCAAAGGTGACCACAGATGACCTAAAAGTACTTTGTA
Organism: Cyclargus thomasi; assembly: GCA_026546445.1. Taxonomy (NCBI): domain Eukaryota; kingdom Metazoa; phylum Arthropoda; class Insecta; order Lepidoptera; family Lycaenidae; genus Cyclargus; species Cyclargus thomasi. The sequence continues at coordinate 946,569 of JAOTAV010000015.1, read as the reverse complement.
CGTTCTTTTATGAAATTTAAAGGATAAGCGTGAAGCCGGGTTTTCTAGTAAAAAGTAACTGCCGTCGCCCATGGACACTCGTAGCATCCGAAGAGACGCAAAAATCTTTTACCTTTGATGGGTCCGTCTGTCTGACTCCAAAGTACATCTTAAGAGCGTTAATAGCTAGAGAGTTGAAATTTTCACAGTTATGTACAATCAGGGAAGTAGAAACGGAGCCAGAATGTGGATGTAAGTATGTTTGTCAAGCTATGTCAAACCCAGCTGACAGATCACGAATTAAATGGAATTAACATATTCCGACAAAATAACACAGGTCAACGATCACACGATTAACGGTCATCATTGAACCCTGCATGAGGACTGCGCTAATTAAAATATGTTTAACAATGACGCAACCTTTCCTTGTAAAATATATGTAATAAATGTACGTTGTAGCCTATCCCTATATCGAAATAATCGATCAGCTCAGCTCGAGCTAATGGCAAGTAATCGAATTGCGCCACTACTCGGCAGTTCCTATAATGAACCCCGGAGTATCGCCAACAACGGATTTATAACTTTTTTCTTTTATTTTGTAAGAGCATTTCTTGTGCTAGAAGAATGTTTTATAGCGACCAAATAGAATGATGTGAGTTATATGTGTTTTTTTGGGTGCTTTTGCATGTCTTGATGACACTTAAGTAGTTTAAAATTGTATGAACTGTCGCCGATAGTATTTTCAGACCGTTACGACCTACAAGTCTAAAAACCTTCAAGAAATGAGCGTTTTCCCATTTAAGATGCCGACAATCCACATGCACCTTATCTGCTATAACTAGCGTCTATGAGCAATGGTAGGTGCTTTCCATCAGGTTACCGTTACATTAAGTAAAATTCTTTTTCTCGTTTGCCCCTTATTTTATATTAAAAAGATTTTTATATTAGAGGCACCAACACCTAGACACTGGGCAAAATAGGTAATAATGATATGTTAAATGAAATCTAGCCAATCTAATATATAAAATTATCGTGTCACAGTTTTCGTTGCCATACTCCTCCGAAACGGCTTGATCGATTTTAATGAATTTTTTTCTGCTTATCCGGTATCTATGAGAATCAGCCAACATCTATTTTTCATCACCCTAAATGTTAGGGGTAGTACAACCCCAATTTTTTTTTGGCAAAACAACGTTTGCGGGGTCAGCTTGTTTAATATAAAAAATACAATATCAATACAACCTACAAAAATAATTTATTAATGCTTCGGGTCCAGACCTAATAAATATTAAACAGAAAATCAATTTGTTAAGCGAATTTGTGTATCATTACAGAGAATTTTATCGCTCGCAACAAGAAAGCCACTTAGGAAATTCCTTTCGAGAACGATCGTTTTAAAAGTGGGGGTTTTCAAGTTTTAAGAACTTTTTTCATTACACTTAGCAACCGAGTATTTCTTTGTTGTGAAAACGACCACGGGGCAAATTGTAATTAAACAAGTACAGTAATAAGTGCTGGCCCACAAAATTCATTAAAAAATACATTGTATGAGACGTTTATGGGTTTTTTAAACAAAGTTGTGTTAGTGCAGTCGTTTTATACACAATTTGGATAATGACCGGAACACAGCTTAATTTTACGGCGGCTACAAAGACGTTTTAAGTTCTGTTGAAATGAATTGGTGACTGCGTTGTGACATTTTAGTATACATTCCACGTTGGCAGTATTGTTTGTGTACTGGACGTGTAAGTACCGTACGTGTAAATATATATTTCAATAATTCCCAACGTCAACGTCGATTGTACAGTTGTCTATTTGCTCAAAATTGGCGGTATAGTTCATTAACCCTCTGACAAATTTCTATACGAACCGCGATTGTCAACAACAAAGTGACATCACAACACTTTGTTTACAATCGCGTTTTGGATGGAAATGACAATTTTTTTGACAGAGGGTTAATGAAGCATACTGCCAATCTTGAGCGAATGCATAATATCGAATTTTTGAGCAGATCGTGGATTTAACGAATTTCGGTTGGGTCATGTCAAAACACAGACTATAGAACTTACTACGGAAATCAAATTTAAAGCCGAAAACATACTGATCGGACGCGACTTACGGATGTTACTCACAGCTGCGATCTAGATAATAACAATTACTAAATAATTAATTACTAATTTAGTAATAAGGCCGCCATTGTGTTACACATATATAGTTTAAGTTATTGTTTGTAATTTTATTTCTTTTTTTTTTTATTTGTATTATTTCATATTTTTTTTGTATTTATTTCTAAGAGTGTGCACAATAAAGAATATTTATTATTATTATTAATTACTATCACATTGAAATGTTCAACTATAAGGCGTAAGTCGTGGACGTTTTGTATGGGCTGCCAGCCGTGTCTGATAACAGTCGCGGACGTTTTTTATCGGCTGTCAGCCGCGTCCGATCAGTTTGTTTTCATCTGTTAGCCGGATTTGACATAACGAGTGTCGCGGCCAAATTACATAGCTCCGTTAACTTTTATCTCCGAAAGCTCTGCAGTCACGATGTCGATCATGGTATTGTATCCTTTATTGGCCTAGTTGTGTATTAATTCTTGTGGTAACTCACATCACGATAGAATTGTTTAGGATATAACTAAAAGAGCTAGTTAAAAGTTAATTTCGTTCCAACTTAATATCGCAATAAACGTCGTTAGAATTCCAAAAGCACTTATTACTTTTTATATGAATACTAATGCTTTATCTCGTCACATTTTCTTTATTGCTTTCGGGCCATTACTCCAACCTTTATAAAGCTGTTTTAGCATCTAATATTGTTATTTTATTACTTCGGCCGGCACTGAGCATAGAATCAATTCTGGACGCGATGTTTTATGGAGGAAAAGGCTGAAAGGGGCGTATGCACTGACGAGGTAACTAGTGGCTGGTTACTGAAGTTTTTGACAGGAGTACAACGGATCTGCCGTTCCTCTAAAACCGTGGGAGAGCTTAAAGGATCGGCTCGACTGGTGAAATAACGGTCTTTTACAAAAATCGGCCAAGTGGGAGTTGGACCCGCGTACGACGGGTTCCGTGCCAGTACAGAGCAAAAAATTAGAAAAACGCATTTTTGAAAATTTTCAATGTAAAAAATTTATAAAAAAAGAGAAAAATAATGAGATCGTAAAAATTTATAAAACAAAGTCATAAAATAAAAATGAGTTGGTGAGAATCGAACCATGGTCTCTTCAAACTTAAGCAAGTATCCTATTTGCTCCGCCACGCCGTTTATGATAATTTATCGTTATTGTTATGCATATTAGTATGGAACGAAAACTCAGAAAATATTTTTGTTGTATTAGAGCCACCTTTAAATATTTGATTTACTTTGTTTTTAGTATTTGTTGTTATAGCGGTAACAGAAATATATATTCTGTGAAAATTTCAGCCTGGAAACAGACAGACAGATGGGTAGACATCGAAGTCCTAGTAACAGGGTCCCGATTTAACCTTTGGGTGCGGAACCCTCAACGACGTGAAACAGCGCTGTGATTTGTTCGTCGTGTAAGTTTACCAGAGACCTTACTCTTTACACCTTATTCCCTATCCCTAACACCTATTCCCGTAGCCTATTCCTTTATACAAGGCTAGCAACGCAGTTTGCGTGGCATTTTGGCAAACTATATACTAGCTGCAAATTGGTGACTTTTCCACTTTTTGTTTCCATTTAATGTGATCCTGTAAGATGAAACATTAATCATTGCTGAAGTGACCTAACTACACGCAAACAAAGCCGCTTAAAATTGGTAACCTAGCCAATAAGTTGCATAGTGTAAACACGGCTTATGTATAGTAAGCCTACGATATTGCTTATGCTAATAAAGTGACCCCTTATAATTGAATTCACTGACCTTTACAACTACTTTTATGGTCACGGCTTCTTTCATAACCTGTTTGGGATGCTATGAATTTTATAAAAGTCCAAATTAGAAAGCTTTTCTCGACGAAAAGGCTAAAATGTCAGCTTGCAAAAGCGACAAGCTTGTTCAATATATTTTACAGAACAATTTTAGGTAAACTTTAATTTAAGACAATTTTTTTTCTTTAAACACACATTCACTACAAAATTTTTGTCTTTTTGCTCAACCGCCGCGATCTAGGTTATAATGTGTGTAAAACTATAAGGCGCAAGACGCGGACTTTTGTATTGGCTGTCAGTTGTACCTGACGTCAGTCGCGGACGTTTTTATATGGGCTATCAGCCGAGCCTGACGTCAGTCGCGGACGTTTTTATATGGGCTGTCAGCTGCGTCTGATCTGTTTGTTTTCAGCTAAATTAAACCATACCGCCAAACTTGAGCGAAGGCCCGGTTTACATTTAATTAAGTACAGTAGCGAGTTAACAAAATGGTCAGCTAAAAATTAAGTAGTATTAAGTGACGTTCAAACGTAGGCGAGTTAAGTAATCATAAGTTGCTGGTTTGATAACAAGATAAGTCTCCATAAATTGCTCAATTACCGTCAACAAACTAATTACATTTGATAATTTACTCAACTAAATACCTATTGTAATAAAATTTTTGATAAATGAAATAATATAATATGAACTGTACTAAACTCGAACGTCTACACGCTAGTGAGTTGTGTTGGCAGGGTGCGGGAGACGCGAGAGGGGTAGCACTTCGCACTTAACTCGCCAAAAAACTTAACTTGATTTTACCGTTCAAACGCCAAAATCAAAATTAAGTGTAAATCGGCCTTAAGTCTAAGTTCATCTTTCAAGTTTGTGTGGATAAATCACAAAGTATATTAATTTCCTATAACCAGTATGTATTAAAATTAATAGTCAAGCTGGCATGATCAGAAACAAGGATAAACTAAGCACACAGACCATTTTTATATGTTAATCACTTCTAAGAGCAAAATATCAACCAAAAAGGTAAGGAAAATTTTGTATTCTTACAAAAATAAACTTGGAATATAATAAAACAAAATAATATTTATGAATATTTTTATTAGTGTCAAATGTTTAACATAATACTTTAAAAATACAACTGATAATTTCTAAAATGTGATTATTATACTAGTACAATGCATACTTAAAATATAGAAGAAGGAATGTAACAAAACAATACTTTAACTTTTCAATTAGTTCTCAGTTGATAGTCACCGTTTTGGGTTATATATCTTACCCAGGGTAAGGCTTGGTAGCCGCTCTTTTCAATAATTTTTAGGTATCTTACTTGAATTCCAGATGTTGTAAAGTATGGAATTTCAAATTTCACCTGTATTGGAGGTTTTCCATCTGTATCTTCACATTCAACAGAGGGTAATCCAAAGTGGGCCCTCATTAAGTACTCTTTGCCTCCAGGGAATGATTTAATGGACCAGGTTATAGCATTCTGCTCAGGGGTGTACTTAACACTACCAATAGTAGTCTTAAATTTTGGAGAATCTGCATCAGCTGGCACTGGTATAATAATCTCAACATTATTTGCAGTTGAGCGACGCTTGAACTGTGACTTTGCTTTAATCATATACTCAACTCTTGAATGAGCATGGCGTTCAATGACAGACTCTATCCAAATCAGAGGCTTGACATGAGTGTTGAGTCTATATGACATCAACTCAAATTCACCATCAGGAGGGATGAAGGAGATTGTTCTATCATTTTCAAATCGTGACAGTCTAACACATTGATGAAACTTTACATCTTCCAGCTCAACAGATTTGGACTTGCCCCTACCAGTACTTTCAAATAGAACTTTATCATTTAGGCCCAAACGTAATTCAGGCATGCCAGACAAGTAAACTCTCATTTTTATAGCTCCAACTATTTCACTTCTCAACACATTTCCATTAGAATTGGCCAGAAGATTTACTGACTCAATTACATCCAAAAAGACCTCATTTTTTCTGTACTTAATACCCTCTGACCTCCAAGAAACTGCATTTGTTACAGCCATTGGTATGCGTGGTTGCATTTCAAGTTTATGCCCCTCTTGAGTGATATATTCTTGTAAAATTTTGCTGTCTGTTGTTTGTGGGTATCCAAAATCCAATAACTCATCTAGTAATTCGTAAATTACAACAAAATTGTCTCTAATACTTTCCTCTTCAAGTTCTTTAAAATATTCTGTCATAACTTCTACTATTTTATAAAGAAACACGAAAACGAGAGCGATATTCGCATTTTTCTTCGTGGTAGAAACAATATAAAGATTGTTTGTCTTTATGTAGGCAAAAGTGCACTCACTCGTTTGTAGCAAAGGTGTAAGCATACCTTCCTCTTCCTTCTCCATTAGAAGAGGCATAAACTTATCTATTACACCCATATCGACATCTCCACGATAGTTCCTCGAAATCAGAACTTTTCCCTTTACGTCGAGTATGTATATAGCTGACGAAGACATTTTGAATAGATATCTAAAGGTTATCACTTGAAACGGAAGAAAGTTCAGTAATCATCTACGCAAACGGTACATCACAGTAAATGTTTAATTAAAAACCTATACTGTAAATTAGTCTATAAAATATAATTAAATTAAACCATTTTAGATGACTATGTATTAGAAAAATTAAATCTGGTTGTCGAACTAAGTGTTTCCGACTACGGTATCCGATGACGTAATATAAAAATGACTTTGACATTGACGTATGAATTTTTTTATTGACAAAGACACAAATCAGTACTTGGACATTGCTCGGAATCAGTTATTGATAAGTGATAACTGAACATCTGCTTTCAGTTTCCACACTCTGATACTGGCAACTCCTAAACGGAGAGGCATAAGCCAAGAAGAAGAAGAAGACACAAATCGGCGCTTGGCCGCAAACCAGCGCTAAGATGGTTTTCATCTGGGACCTGGGTGCAACATGTCATATGCACCATGAAGCTTATTGTTATAACAGATTCTATATCTCAGTTGAAAAATTCGACGTTTATCATTTTGCATAAAGTCTAGCTAGTATAAGTTGAACCTAGAAAAAAACCTTCCAAATTAAAAAAAAACTATTGATGGTTGTAAGTTGTAACTTGTAAGTTGTACCCAGGGTCTGTACCTCTAATTTAGGAAAAAAAGAATGCTCACTGGCAACACTGACCCAGTGTCAATTTTCACTTCTGTCAAAAATGTTGTTTTTCTGTTGCGGTAGGTCACAGAATGTAAATTTTATTAATTTTTATTTTAATATTTCATGCGAGCTAAAAGAAGTCAATGAATAACGTTTACTGTAACTGTAATACTATTGTTTGCTCAAATACAATGAAATCTCACAATTTATAGTATTCGAAAAATTTGTAAAGATGATTTCAGAAAAGCAAACGAAACAAAGAAACCCCTTAATTTACCTCGACCTATTAATTGATGGCGAAAAAGGTAAGGTTTTCCAATTACAGATTCTTTTTGCGTCCTTTTTTTTATCTAAAAATATTTTTTTATTTAAAACAAATTTAAAAAACATTGTATGCAAAGTGTATTCATATTTTTACTTTCAATTTTTACTTTTCTACAGTCTGTAACATTAATTTTACATTTAATGAAATAAAAAAGAACTGTAACGTGTACAATTTATACTGAATCTGATAGGAATTTATTTTTTATTTTTAATTAATTTCAATATATAATTTATTATTAATTTCAATACATTATAACAATTTCTTAACCTGCGGATATTGAATTTTATATTATTTAATTAATTTCACTATTTCCAATATCTTTTATTATGTATATTTTTTTATGAAACTATATAATTTGAAGATAATATTAAGTAGTTATAAAGTCATCTCTTTTTAATAATATGCTTTAACTAGGTTGGAGCTATAACACAGTATGTAGGTAACTTTGTAATAGAATGTAGGGTACCAAATTTAACCATCTTTTAAGGATTGACTGATAGTTCTTTTGTCATATTTCATAGTATGAACATACCAATAATAATTATACTGAAGTATGTACCATGAGAATTAACCAATTGTGAGAACGAGAACACTAACTTCATGTTTATATTTTATTCAAGGTTATAAGATTATTTTACTTGTAATGCTGTAATGTGCATGTAAATTTTTTTTTAGCTGGGAGAATCATAGCAGAGCTTAGATATGACGTGGTTCCTAAAACAGCTGAAAACTTTAGAGCATTGTGTACAGGAGAAAAGGGGATTGGAGTTGAAGGAAAGCCATTACATTATAAAGGTGTTCGATTTCACAAAGGTAAAGTTGCACTTCTGAGTCTTATATGAATATCTTTTGTAAAATGTGTAAGACTTCACATCATAATATCACTAAAAATTCTAACAATTATTATGTTCATTGTAGAGAAAAACTTACATTGATTTATTTTTATTGGTAACTTATTAACAAGGTTTTTGTTTTAGCAATTTCCCAATTTATGATACAAGGTGGTGATATTATTAATGGCGATGGAACAGGAAACGAAAGTATTTATGGTCCAACTTTTGAAGATGAAAACTTTGAATTAAATGTTTGTATTATCTTAACATGTATGTTATGTCTTATTATCATTTTGAAACCCAAAAAGTAATGAATATAGTTTACATTTACTCGACTTGATTGCATACGCTAATAATATGTTACTATTCATTCTTACATTATATTGGGTGTCAATTAATGTATCTTTTAACATACATTAGCATGAAGCTGGAGTACTGAGTATGGCAAATGCCGGGAAACCCGACACAAATGGCTCACAATTTTGTGTTACCACTGTACCATGCCCACACTTGGATGGAACAAATGTTGTATTTGGACGAGTCTTAGCTGGTGTGGGTGTAGTTACAGAAATACAAGAGACTGCTAAAGATGGAAGACCTACTGTGGTAAGATTATTATTCAAATTATTTGCAACTAAAATTATAATATAATTGCTTTAGTTGTTATGTCTAAGTATACTACAAGGCTCTCTACTCTCTTTACTCAGGTAAAGTGTAAAAAATATTTTTGTTACGTCTTTTAAAATTTAATGTATCAAATTTAGTGAATAAAGGATTTATTTATTTTTACTTATTTTATTTTATAGGCTCAACTCATATCAACCTGCCAAAATTATTCTTAGTAATAGAATAGTTATAGAGGTTGAATAAGCTGTAGCCGAAAAATTTAAGATACGTGTGAATGTACACATTCTCATAGTAGAAAGGACTTAAAAAATAATGAAACAATTGAGGAAATTTGTTTTATTGTCCAAAAATATGATGCTTTGACTTTGCGCCAGTGTGAGTTGAGCCTAATCATATGTAGTTTGTCACAAAGCAGACAATAATTATTTCTGTGTGGCATAAACAATTTTCAACAAATCTCTGCCAGTTTTACCTACCACAAATGGAAATGATTTCATACAGACTATGTAATATATATGCATTATCTATGCAGGAATGTGTAATAGAAGACTGTGGTGAAATAAAGGAAGTAGATAATTGGGATGTCTGTTGTAGAGACGGTACCCCAGACCATCTCCCGGATTACCCTGACGATCTACGTAGCAGCTTATCAGTAAGTCAAATCTTAAAATGTATTCTTTTGGTCATCAGTAATGAATTCACGACGCATAGGTAAAACAAAAGTATAAAAAAGGTGCATAAAATAATGTTTGATTATGGAAATCACTTTAAAAAACTTTACCTGACCATTCAGGTAAATTTTTTTAAAGGTTTTCATCTTGAATATACTTGTGAAAAATCACTAATAATAGAAATATGATAAATTATAACATTAAAAATATATGAATACTATATATAATAATACTATAAATGAGAAAGTTTGTTGCGTTGTTGTCAATCATTCAGTAGTACTTTCTTTGTTTTACAAGATGCGGCTCGTACACGAATGGAAATATTAAAATGCGGCACTGACGGTGACAAATGAGCAACCATATTTTGGATTTTTCAGGTAGACGAATTAGTAAATAGTGTGAGTGATGTAAAGCAGTGCGGAAACGGTTTTTTCGTGGAGGGCCTATACAAGCGCGCCATACGAAAGTACCTCAAATGCCTACGGTATCTAGAATATCTAAAGACTCAACTGCAAAAAGCTGAATTGGACAAATGTAAGTCATGTTTTGCTAGAGCGGTTTGTGCAAGTTCTTGGTAATAATAATAGTAGTAAGTTTAAAACGTAAAACCTATTCAAATTGTTTAAAAAAGTAAATACATTTTTATGTTTTCTTTATGGAATGGTCGAGAAATTTAAATATTTTTTTCTAAGCTACAATTGAAAAAACCTGCCCTTTGTATAATTCAGACTCAACAGTATAATTTCTATAATTTATTTAAAAATTTACATAGATTTTATGGTATACATGTATATACATTTTTTTAGTGTAGGTAACATTGATATTCGTTGGAATATTTACATAAGATTTCTTTTTAAAACTACTATCATTCCAGATTATAAAACCATTGAAATCTTCAATCTGCAGTGTTATTTGAATCTTGCGGCGTGTTATTCCAAACTTGGAAATTTTAGTGACTGTGTTAAAAGTTGTAACGAGGTAAGTGTTTTAAAGTAATATTATCTATTACAATTTACAATAAAAGTAAAATAGTATATGTATGAGTTATGATAATAATTATAATATTGTAAGTCACTCTGTGTACACTTGGTTCTTAAGGAATTTAATTAGGAATTAATAAGAATGTGAAATCAATTCTAAAACAAAATAGCTTCTGGTTTTATCAGAATTGGCTGTGCGAATATTTACATTCGTACGTTCGTCGACTACCTCGTGTTTTTGCTTAACCTACATCACTGACGTTACAGGTGCTGCAGATAGAGGCGAAAAACGAGAAGGCTTTGTACCGACGCGGCCACGCGTTCTTCGCGCTCAAGAATTACGAAGCAGCTCTCATGGACCTGCGGTTAGCCGACAAAGTGTCTCCTAAGAACAAAGCGGTACTAAAACTACTGGATGAGGTGAAAAAAACAAACAAGAGCTACAACGACATACAAAAACAACGCCTTTCGAGGCTTTTTCGTGAGCAAAAGGAGAAGGAACTCGGACATCACTGAGCTGCATCTCAACGTGATGATCTACAAGTTGTAAGGCTGAGTGCACGTTTGTGATAGCCCTTAAGGCTTTCTGTCCGCACCGCGAATTTTCACCGTGCGGAATTTATTCGCGCGATTATTTGATATAATTTTTCGCGGATGAAAAATTTTGCGAAAATGCGAAAAAAAACCCGCGCGGTCAAGATCCGAAGTGCAGACAGTCCTTAAAGCCACCGACCAAATTGTTATCTATTGTGTAGCGTAGGAGCCCGCAGTAGAAAACCATACACAATACTGCGAGTTAGATAGAAAAAAATCCCGCCCATTTTCTGATCTATCTACGAATGGCCTGGACGTAAAAGGCTCGTGCTGTGTGTTCTAGGGATGTTACGGTGAACGTCTCCCAGTTTTGATCTCAATATTTTTAGCAATCGGAACAAATGCTCTAACACTATTACTGTGGCTTTGCAATAGTATTTGTCGATACTCGATACCGACTGCGTAAATTTTTAGTATGCCAAAGTTTTAAAGCGGCTCTAGCGGTCACTTGCGGAACTAAAATTGCCATACTAAAAATTTGAGTAGTCGCTGTCGAGTATCGACAAATACTATTGCTTCAAACTCATGGTAGAGTTACTGGTAAAGACATTTAAGCAGCGTATAATTCGAGATCCGTTATCTCTAACATGTGACGTTTTTAATATATTAGACAAGGATAAACAGACCTCGTATTCGCTGTATAAATGTTTTTATTAGGAAAGCGGTAATTGAAAATGGTTTCGACTATTTCTTGCACTTTTTATATACATTTACACCATTGCTTGTTATCTTTAAGAATTTGTGTAAAAAGTTAGAATGTTCTTAAGCGAGATATCGGCAGAAGCGTTTCTTTCTTTCAAAGATAGTAAATATATAAATCATTCTTGTTAGGAAAGGAAAAAGGAGAGTAAATAATATTAATAACTCCCACTACCGGTTTCGGACTAATTTTATAGTGCCCAAGTGTGTGCACAGTACAGAGAGCACTCTCTCTTCCTTTACTCTCATAACCCAGTGGGACGGATGACCGACACGCCTGGCCTCTCGCCACTTGTGTCTGTCATCAGGCGCAGGACCGACTTTTTACTTGTCATTATAGATCATCTTGTCACAAAATCAGGTAATCAGTCTGTATTGTCCTAACCAAACATGGAAATAACATGTTTTCAACACGGGAATCGAACCCACGACCTCCGGGTCATGAACCGAGCTCTGTAACTACGGAAGCGTATAAAAAAAAAGGAAGAGTATAGACAGAACGAGATGAGCGATGCGGAAACGCTTTATTATTAGATTTAATCAAATAACAAAGATTCTCAAAGTGTTTGTTATCAATTTTCGAAAAGAATTTACAAAATTTTCGTACTAATACTATTTTTCGTACTACTAATACAATAACACTTTAAAATTTTTGAGTTCCTACTTAGAACTGTAATGACCGCACTCAGAGGCGATTTACTTCACTTTAATTTAATAAAGTGTTCGCCGAAATGTCGTATAGTTTATGTGAAACGTTAATTAAATTAAAGTAAAGCAATAATTAAATCTCTCTGGGTGAAGGATAGCTTTTAATTTATTATGGCGTGTGGTTGTTATGCGTTACCTGTGGTATTTTACAAATTACAATAAAAGTAAAAAAAATCTATAAAAATGTAAGTAAGACACAGTACATTAGGGTGTCCCGTCAATGTATGTATTTTTTTTCAGCTACAGCCACGAAAAAGGTGCCAAAATTTGCATCTCAACAAATAGTTTATACACATAATGTGTTTTATGTTACCGGTCTTACCGGTCCTTGAAATTTTACACGTTTTTTGACACAAAAAGTACTAAAAATACTTTACAGTAATAAAAGCTTAACTGAAGACCACACGGGTAAAACAAGGAATGCCACTTTTTTGTGAAACTGACTTTTTAATGCCATCCGTTATATGTATTTTAGAAATCAGAATTGGGTAAAATCGCCACAGTCCATTGTTATATTTCAATTTATATTTGTTTGTCCCTATATTTAGATTCTTAAACTTTATAAACCCTTTTTTTTCTCTTTGTTGCACTTTTTTGACGTTCCTTGTTTTTCCCGTGTGGTCTTCAATTAAAAAATATACTGTCGCGAACTGTCACTTGTAGAAGTTGATAAAATTTGAGAAAAATAAGTATAAATAAGTAAATACGCGAGTCTGATCTTAACCAATATTCTACTGTAAGCATTTCGATGTCTCAAATTAATTTTTAAGGTTTTACTAATAATTATATAATTAAAAGTAGAATGATAATAACGTTAACAAAATAAAACGACGTCATTAACTAGTTAGTTCTTAAAGCAATTTTTTGTTAAAGAAAACTGAGGATATATTTTAATCTACAACTAATCATGCACCTTTCAAGAGGTTTTGCGTAGTAAAATTAAAAAAAAACATTTTTCAGGACACCCTAAGGTATATTGGGGGAAATTGAAAGAGAGCCAGTTGACGGACCTACGTCATTTGGTCGAAATATGTCAATTCCATGTTAGTCGTGATCTGTCGGCTGAGTTTAACATAACCCGACCAAATTACTTAGATCTACGATATGTTTCAACTTCTCTGATTGTACACACTACAAAATAAAATCAAACGAAACATTGTTGAAATCTTAGTATTATTATAATCGTCTTCCTTATTTTAGCTTACGAATCGGTAAATAAGTTTCAAGGAAATTTGATCAATTATTAGGTAGGCATCTTTATTTAATTCGCTCTTCTGTGGTTAAATAGTATTAAAAACCTTAAATGACATCCGTCCCGCATTTCTCGAGGGTCAAATTTTTTTTTTCTTGATTAAAAAGTTTAATTTACAACGGAAGAGAATAGATTGAAGCTGAAAACTTGATGGAAAGCAACCGACGGACCTATGGACACTCGCATCATCAAAATATTCGCGTAGAAGTTCAGCGTTGCGGGTCTTTGAAAGGGCAATACGTTCTCTTCTCGGTACAGCCGCCCTAAAAAGGTCACTTTGCAATAGTGCTTACAGCAATTAATTTTTTTCTTTTGAATAACTACTTATTTTGAAAAATAGTGATTTCACAATCAATTTAAATTAATTTTGAAGTAACTATTTTATCAAAATATTTCGATTTTTGAACAAAATGTACTAAAACGAATTGTAGGGCAATTTCTTTGCAATGTTGCTATTACGACCTTTGTAGGTCTCCTGGTCGTATCTGTCCGGAAATACTGCTAGCGACAGCTCGTTTCAATAAGTACGTTAGAGTGCGAGGAAAAAAGACTGCCACTAAACGCGATGATGGAATGGTAGTAGAGGAAAATTTTGCACGCTGACTTTCAACAAAATATAGCCTTTTTTTGCATGAGAAAATGCTTTACCCATCCTCGGCAGACTGAAACGTCGGCCGGGGTATGTGGGACTCTCCGAGGATCTACCTCTTCTATCACTAAAACCTGATGGTGCTCTACTCTCCGCTTGAGCAAAGTTCCGGGCACGATTAATCCACCGCTACTCAACCAACGGTAGACTTTCGTCACATCGTCGTAGTGCAGGCTCTTTTAGGGTGGCCCGGAAAAGCCCATACCGGGATTCAACAAAATATAGCCTACATGATGCGCTTCAAATATTACTGTTTTTCAGTGTTTAGAAAAACAGAAAATATTTTCACTGGACCGTAAACGAAACGATGTTGGATCTAAGATTTGAATGTGTATGACGGACTTTACGCAAGTTCTAGTTTAGTTATTAAGTTAGATATAATAACTACCACTGCCGTTATACAATAATGTTAATTAGTTGTAGTGTGTATCTAATTGAAGTATTGTTATTTTAATGTCGAGACAATGTCAGAGATCGTTATAATTACACCACATTAAAAAGTCGCTTGTGTGGTTGAAATGAGTAACAATTTGTTTTGTAATGGTTTAAAACTTCAGTGTTGATTTTGATAAAACGTTGCACGGGTAACGACAGTAAAAGAACCATCCATAAATTACGTCACACTTATTAGGGGGGGTCGACAATGTAACAATGGGTGGGGGTCCTAAGTTTGTGTTCAAAATTGAATTTCGTAATTCGAAATACTGAGGTGGTTTCAATTGCAGATGTAGTAGGGTCTCAGAAATGTGACTAGGGGGCGGGGGACTAAAAGTCATGAAATTTGTGTGACGTAATTTATGGCTGCACTCAAAGGTCGAAGAATGACCATTGACCACGTGTAGACAACTTTACACGAAAGGGCGGATGTTGCAATAGCAATTTAAAAAAAATTCAAATATCTTGACTAAGAAAATATGTTACCGATGGAAAACCTATAATTATATAAATACTTTTATAAATGTCATACCTATTAAATTGAAATGGCATAGGAGTGGTCAAGAAACGAACAACGATTCCAGTGCTGATACATTGTAACGTTTTTGCCAAACCAATATTCGAATGTGCAGGGGACATAATGCTTTAGTTTCATATTTTCGTAAGTACAACATTATATCCATGTAATGAAAAAAACCTTTGTTGCTAACAAAAGTTATATAAAAAGATAAACGATAGTATCCTAAATTATCTGATCTGTAAATATTTTTCATAAGGATTTTTAACGAAGTATGATAATATGATGATGCTCATTTTAAGGGGCCTTTATATTTTTTGTGTATTGGTGTGATTTATGAATGTTTCTCTTTGTTATCTGGAAAATATTTGTACTTAAAATGTAGTACAAAATAATAAGATCTTAACGCCTTTGATTGAGTTCGATGTCGTTTAAGTAAATTGTTATTTGCGGGTACGTACAAAAAAAGAAGTATGTATAATTGGGAAAATTGAAAGAGACCCAGTTGACGGTTCCACGTCATTTTGTCAGAATATATAAATTCCATGTAAGTCTCACGACTTAGTGGCTGGGTTTTACATAACGACCAATTTAATAATATTAATACGCGAGCGGAAAACTTTGTACCCCTTTTTACGAAAGACGCGTAGATATAAAAGCATGAAATTTCTCTCAGTTATAGTTGATATGGAGGAGGAGCGTGGAATACCAATATTATTTTGAAATATGCTTTTATATTGCATATTTTTAAAAAAGAAAACGCTACGCACACTACAGTATTTTGACACGGCACGATGGCAATACACGAAATACTCATTTATGGTGGAAGTCAGATTTTTTAAAATAAAATTTGAACGCCTGGTAACAAGACCTTTATGCTAAATTGAAGTCTGTGATTGAATTGAGAATAGGTTATTAGTTGTACCTATTCATTTCATTTTTTCTATCCCGCATACCAAAATCATATGATGTCATAGAAAGTCATAAAAGTTGTATATATTTTTCCGCTTCACGTTGCGTTCTTGACGTCTGAGATGATATGGACATTCGCTATGAAGGATTTACGCAGTAGAAAACTTGAAATGAATACAACTATAGTTTTTTTATAGCTCCTCTACACTGATGATGAATTTGAATATATATGGTCGAATTTCTACCAAAGGGGTCTGTTTCAGTTTCCCTGATTGTGCATAAATGCATTGGTGTATTTAACCCATATTTCAACGCTTAGTAACTAGTATCTACACTAGATGTGGCTTTGGCCAGTAACATAAAAATTTTAAAAACTACATGACATACGCAACTCTGTTGCGCCAACATTTGTTTATACGCCACCACCGTTCCCCTACTTTATACGCCTATGTATAAATGAAGTTCAAGAGAGTTTTTATTGGCCCACCTGCCAACAAATAGGTACTGCCCGATTTGGCCCTTCTACAACGACAATATTATAAGAAACACATTTATTATTTTTGATCTCTAAATCGTGTGTTATATTTCTTTTGTAAGATTTCTGAGCAAATCAGAATCCAATTTAGATTTGAAGGAAGTCATCTCATTTAGGAATTATTATTTGACATTGTAGTTAGTGTTTGTGTGTTTTGGATTTTGTTTATAGGGGTTTAAAATGTTTTCTTTTTAATACAGCGCAAGACAAGTTACGCACATTCTTTAGTTAGTCTGGTATTTGGAAGCACTATTATTAAGTTTTTTTCATGTTTTATTTGATTCGGTATGTCTGTTGTAGTTTATGCGTCCAATTGGTTAAAAAATAGAACTAGCTAAATTATCACTATACAAGAGACTTGAACAAACATTTTAAAAGATTCTGCTGTAAGCATTCGATATTTGAAACGATGTTTTCAGTAATTACAAAGATTTTATATCTTTATACCTTAAGTCGTTTTTAAATTAACTTTTATAATTAATGTAATTTGCGCTTTTATTTAGTTTGTAAGAGTTAATAGCTTTAATGATTTAAGGATTCCATGTGAGAAGCATAATATATTAATGTTTTTTACAATACGTGTACATTATAGTTTGTAGGATGTAGCATTAATACATTTATAATTATTGTCAATTTTTACAAAAAATATATGAATTTTCAGGGTAGTATGGATTTTTATTTACATAATACATTACTCTCAATCCTCTTTACTAATTGATCTGTTGGATTTTTTAAAATAAATAAAAAGACAGTTTTTTAAAATGATTTTATAAAACACAATAAATACAGGCTTTAAACGTAATGACAACAAATAAGGTGGGTACGCACAACGGTCGTGTCCAGGACGGTAAACGCTAACCAAACACCATCTTCGTGACCGTACAACGATTACTGTTGAAATAATAAAATTATAAAAAATATATATTACTGGTTCCTCAAGTTAACGACTGTTTCACTTTACGGCTACTTTGTAGCCTGATTAAATTATGCTTTCTTGTTAACTGGTAGATACAAAAACAATTCTCTGTTGTTTAGGATTTTGAAAAGTCAAGATTGTCTAATTCCCTATCGTAATTTTAATGATTTGTTTATACATCTCTTTATATCGCAACAAGTAACCGTCGTACAAGGGCCGATCAACATTTTTGTACTCATATAAACGTTAAATGTACATTTCTAGGAGCAACAAAGCTAAATTATTTATAGAGACAAGTATGAATAGCTAAACTCATGCAACTACTAGCGCCATCTACGGTTGATCCGGCCACAATCACCAATCAATTCTTTACTAAATAACCACATCGCACAACATTCAACAATACATTTATCTAGCATTAATTTTTACAGCACAGCAATGAGATATTCCATGGCGCTACCAAAAAAACCATCGCTGCGACATTTTTAAAGTGTCGGTAAGACTTTTTTTTTATTTCGCTATTTCCGGAAAGCAGTTAAATTTTATAGCCCACATATGTAGTCGTTTAGAACAGTCGTTTGTATCTAAAACAAGGTTATGTCTATAAGTAAATAATCCATTAACGCCAAACGCGGGCTGAAATGTCCACACCATCACGGTGTAATAACGGTATTACACCGTGATAGTGGTACGGACCTTACTTGGTACGGACCAAGGCACACTATATCAGCTACGCTAATTATATGACTATTTAGAAACGGACAGGAATTTGTGGGCGGTTTAACATTGATAGCAAGTTCTGTTTTTGTTTGCGCCAAAACCAACTTTGTAATTTTGAAACTAGATTAGCAAAATGTCGCAGCCATAATTGATCTCCAAGGCACTCATCGACACATTTAAGCGCGTGAATTCTATGTTAACGCGATTTGTGTTTATTTGCAATTAAGCGATATTTTGGCCAAATTAGAAAAAGAGAGACCATGTTCTTAACTTTTGGCCAAAGATACTTTAGTTCTACTGAAACACTTACTTTCTAACAACGTTGTTTGGCTTACATACAATAGATGCGTTAAGCTGTGCTCATAATGATCCAATCCTTTAAAAATATAGAAAATGTCTTTTAAGACTTACACAAGCAATGTCTTTTTCCTAACATTACAAATATAATAATAACTTTACAGTTTACAATACTTTAAAGTTGAACACTGTAATAGGTGCTTGCGCGTTGACACAGTATTTTTGTCTTTTAAATGAAGCAAAATTTCATTGGGGTGTTTCAAGTCCAATTTACTCAACGCACAAACTTACCCATATATATCAGTCTTAAAACTGATAATATTATAATCTTTAATACAAAATTTGCCCATCACTTTTGGAAATAAGAATAAATAAATAAATAACATTTAAAATGTTAGGGATCGCCTGTACATTGTGAGAGATTCGTAAATAAGTTCTAACAACGCTACGCCCGAGTGACATCAATTCAGTCTCGTTTGTTTTAAAGTACTTAATTAAATTATTTTGAGATTTACCGCCGCACTCTAAAAAAAAGTATCAATTGTTACTCAACTGTAATTATATGAAGATTTTGTCAAGGCGTGCAATGACTTTGAATGATTAACAACTGGTATAACAAAACTAAGTAATAGTTCTATAAGGTGTTATGTGTATGTGCCTTAAATAAAGATCACTGTGACGAAAGTAGCACTAAAAGCTAAAAAAAAATAATAAATCCCACACCGGTTTCGGTGACCGGTTACATTAATAACAGGCCTGTTATAGAATACAATCATAATAAGATGAGTAAATCGTCATTTAAAAATAAAATATGCTGTTTGTTCTTATGAGAGTCAGTCGAGCGTGCATTATAATAGCAAAATGTACTATTACACTAAATGAAATTGTTAAAAATGACTAGTTAGAGTGTAGAGTGAGTATCATTGGAGACCTTGGATTTAGTCGCTTTACATGATTAAATGTAAATTAACACTACAAGAAAAATTTAAGTGTTGTTTAATTAAAGCTCATTAAATCCAAAACCTCAGATACAATATAAGAATACAAATATAGTTATTAAAAAGCGTATCGATGTGTACTTACACGTTCTAAATAAAGTACCTAAAAGTCTTTGCGTTACAAACAAAAATACTTTATCATAATAATACAATTGTGACTTTACTACAAATTATTAATCATTAAATGTTTTATTACAAACCAAATAATTGAAATTCTGTGAAAAAACTTAAGATTATAAACATACTGCTATGAAGTTAATTAATAATAATCATATAATTGCCTTCTCTTCCCATACTTAGTTAAATTACGAAACTTCGGAGTTTTTAAAACAAGACTATTTAAAAATCAACTGTTCATGTTTCAATTAACAATTATCGTAGACAAAAGACAGAAAACTGAATATTTTATATTCCATAAATGACAACGAACTACTGCATATTTACATATTACCAAAAATATCAATACAATATGTTTAAACGAGTCATGCTAAAATTGCTACACTATAATAAAATAGCTGTTGCCCGCGACTACATCCGAGTGCACTTTTTATTGCTGCCCGTCTCCTATTGGTCGTAGCGTGATGTTATGTCCTATATCCTATATCCTTCCTCGATAAATGGAACAGCCAACACAAAAACAATTTTTCGATTCCGGCCAGTAGTTCCTGAGATTAGCGCGTTCAAACAAACAAACATGTTCTTCAGTTTTATATTTTTAGTATAGATATTATATAGTCCACTCGCGCTATTAGTTATTTTACCTTAAGGTGGGCTCAGTGTATTTCAATTTTCATGGCATACAATGCTTTTTGTGATGAATGAATTTTAATAATTCATGTCATTCTCAGAAAGGTAAAATAATTCTAGACGGACTGTAAGACCTGTCACATGAGGTTTTTTTCTTTTTCTACGACAATGTAATTTTTTGTAATGTTATTTTATATTTGCTGTCATATTTATCATTCTCGAAGGCAAGGTGGCAGTGATCAATATTGTAAAAATAATGCTACTTTGGAAGTTAAGACTGATAATAATATTACATGATCTATGTATGGTGTAAGGACTTGTTAATTCCATTCTTCAATTCGCTAAAATGGCAAGAAGACATATATTTATGCTATTTCTCAGTTATTGTTACATATTTGTTTAATATGCCAAATTGGAGCAGAGACATACGCCAACCATTTGGCATATTTTTCAAATTAAATGAAATAGTTACTATAAAAATAACAGTACACACAATATTATCATGAGGGATGCAACACAAACATGCAACATTATTCGTTGTTACGGATTTTGGTGTTAAACAAAAAATAATTGCATTTGGAATGCCTGCTAAATGATTATACATAAAATATTATTCACTTATTAAATATTAGTGGTCAAAACAATTACTATTATGCAAATAAATAAATGTTTGATACAAAAAAGCAGTTATATTGTATTCTAAGTATGACGTCGTCAGAAGGAAATACTGGCCATTTGCCTAAAACTTAATGTCTTTTACTCACGCACGAAAATATTGATCTCTCGTTACACGCAACTTGTAATGAAAGCATACCAATATTTCCTTACAAGTGGGAAAGAGACAACCAACTAAAAGTCAAATGACCAACTTTCTCTCTTTTTGGCGACCGTCCTATAGCAGTACTTCTCAATTTTAGAAATATCGGCATTTATCCCCTAAATGGCTTTCAAAATAACATAAATTTTTGGTAGCAAAATATTAAATGTTTTATAGATCACAGATAGAAATAATTTGGTATCTTAGTGTGAAGTGTCACAGGATACAAGAGAGAGCTAAAGTTACACATTTGTACTCAAACTATTCGAGTAGCTATCCCAGCTTTACCATGAGTTTGTAGCAATAGCATTTGTCGGTACTCGTAGCGACCACGTAAATTTTTCGTATGGAAAAATTTTAAAGCTCCTCTAGCGGTCACTTGCGAAACTAAAATTGTCATATTAAAAATTTACATAGCCTCTATCGAGTATCGACAAATACTATTGCTTCAAACTCGTGGTAGAGCTACTGTAGAGGTCACACACAGAAGAAAGTTGTAATGAGAGTTGAGAATGACTTTCAAGCGATGTGCTAGTAAAAAGTGCGAAGCTGCGTACCTCAGTCACCCTTATGACTAACGAAACAAAGCACATTTTCCTATCATCATTCGACGATGACCTCTCGATCGCTCGTGTTTTCGCTCACTTGTTCTTCGATGACGGATTCTGTCCGCTCTATGTCTAGAGCTTCCACGTCATTCGTCGGTTCGCTAAAATAAACGAATAAAATATCATAATCCTGTTTCTTTTTGCAAAACTCTTGAAGCTTGAGTTTTCATTTTATATGAAAAACAATATTTTCTCAAATGATTGACTTATACGGAAATGTATATTATTAAAAATAAAGATATTTACGCAGCGCAAAAAATCGTGTATTTAGGGCTTGTTCAGGACTTCGCAGATGGCACAGACCGTGATAGGTAGGTATGTGTCATCGGTTTTACTATTAAGGGAGTAAGTACACACATTTTTCACGAGAAAAATGAAAATAGATGAAAATTGTGGCTTTAATGTGATGTGTGACTCACTTGCTAGCTGCAGGCGCGGCGGCCGCGCCCAGCGGTAACGACTGAGGCCGACGCAGCCAACGCTCCTCCTTTATAAAAAAAAAATATCAGTCTGGGCTGTATTTTTGTGTGCGTTAAAATCTTCAAAACTCAGCTCAGCGTCAGCAAAGGATACTGATAGGATTGAACAGAATGTTATAAAGGTGTACATTAACTTTCTATTAAATAGTAGAATAGTTTTCTCTAACTTTCTGTCGTAACTTTGGAATGAACTATCGCCTGCTGTAGCAGCGGGACCGGCCCAAACGACTTGTAATTTTTTAGTATTTTCCCTTAGGCCAGCACCAAACTTGCAACTCTTTTGCCGTGGGAGAGTCATGCTTCGGCACGTCGTCATGGCGTGAAACGGCGTTGTGCTGTGTTTCGTTCATTAAGTCAGTTTACCGGAGGCCCAAGTTCCCTAGTCCCTTATTCTCTCATAGAGGCCGGCAACGCACTTGCGACTCTTCGGATGTCGCGAGTGTCCATGGGCGCCGCCAATTGCTTTCCATCAGGTAACTCGTCTGCTCGCTTGCCCCCTAAATTTCATTAAAAAAAAACTCTGCTGATAATGCGTGTGCCTGGAGGTACTGACGTAGCCCCTGGCCGCTTGCAACTTTTCATCAGGTAACCTGTTTTGCTCACTTGAACCCTGGCTTATTAAAGTTGACTAGGTTCTAACCTGCGGCGTGAGCAGCGCGCTGATGTCGGTCTGTGTGGCGGCGACGCGGCGCGAGGCGGTCACCGCGCGCACCACCTGCTGCATGCAGCCCTGCAGCTCCACCACCTGATTATATACATCAGTTATTAGCAGATCCGACAGATGTTATCCCGCCGAGCTCATTAGTTAATCTAAATCATCTTCTAGTTCCCCTTAGTACTAAAGTACTTCTAGAGCAAGAGCCCGTAAGTGCCAGACCTTCGGATTTTCATAAAAGCTGAAAATTTTTCTATGTGTGTCCCTAATACAGGTAAGAATGATCCCCACCCATGAAGCTGGGGCAGCGGTGGCTTTGGCAGGTAACAGGTAACAAAGGTGTATAAAATTCCATCTCAAATTTATCATAAAATAAAACTGAATTTTTTTATATTTGATTCACAATAATATCAAAACTCGCGTTGCTCATTGCCAGACAGTTAGTATGGTTGCAACCCTCTGCCGGACACCCTTAAACTATTATAATTTATAATTATACTTACGTTATATTATAAAATCTCAATTTTATATATATATTTTTGGAGGCCTATTAATCTATGTTTAAATAATTGCCGGACAGTTTCGACGGTTCTATCATATTGCTAGACGCATTCAAAGTGAGCAGTAGTTCGGGGAGACAGACTGAGGCGTACATAGCCTGTGAATATACACTGCGTATACGAGTATACAATCGTGCATGCCTGTCATCGTCTGTATTTGTCAACGAAAGACATAATAGGATTCTTCCTCTTCAGCAGATCGCAAACATTTAAATTTCTGCCGGATTTTTGCGTATATGAATGCTTTAGGATCAGAACAATGATTTGAAATCAAAAAAATGTGGATTTTATGTATAGCTTGATAAAGAAATAGAAAAAAAATAGTATTTACTCGAAAGTTGTAAAATGTTAGCTTCTTCCACTTACGTCTTAAATTATGAAGAGAGGCCTGAAATGTCGTTGCCAGAGTAGAACGCAACGTGGAAGAGTAAGAATATTTGAATTTGCCTTTGAGAGTAGTTGAGAGAGAACAAACGAACCGGAAACGTTTCCTATTTATTTCTCTCCTAAAAATCGTTTATCATCCAGCGTTTTATCAGCTCACACTTAATTTTTTCCGGAAAATATTAAAAAAAACCTCTAGAAGAGTTAATATTTCGTGACGTTTTCATAAAAAGTCCCTTTTACGTGAAGTGTGTGATTAATGATACGTTAAAACATCTATGCCCTTATGGCGGGATATACGTCAGGTCAGGGTCAGCTTTTCCAGTCAAAACCACAAGCTAGAAAGTTAACACGTTAGTATTTCTGGTTTCACGTTGACAAAACTTGCTTTATTTCTAAATAATTTAAGTAAGTTTGTTGTCAATGTTAGCAGGCCAAGACAGATCAAAAGAGAACTTGAAGGAGGCTTGAAAAACTAGCCTCCTGTATCCCGGGAATTAATTATGAAATTCAACATCGCCATTGGATTGCCATTGGAGAAGGAAGCTGAATCTACGCGAATCCACGAGAAAAAGCTAGTCAGATAAGCGGCTTTACAATTTGCAGTGTATTAAATATATCTACGCGCCGCGCCGCCAGGATTCCTTTAATCCACCTTTCAACAGACGTTTAATTAAATTGAATATATCCCTTTAATTTTGTGTTTTGAGAGCGTCCGCGCTTATCTACAAGTCAAACGAAATTTGTTTTAATTAAAGCTGTTATGCTCTCTAGCTTTACAGTTAAAGCTTTCTCGCTTAAGCTTTCTCACAGATGGCGATCGTACGTATTAAAAAATTAGATGACGCCCGTAACTCCGATGCGTTTTCACGCGAGTCGTACATTTTTAAACCTGAGAAAAGTAGAAAAAATAAATTCTATGTACCCTACGGGGGCGTTCGCTCCCCCTATATGTAGAAAGCAGTGCATTACTTGCCATACACATATATTGTAATTACAGTTTAGTACTTTCTTATAACAACGGTGTATAACATCGATCGTTGCTTTAACTGCATCGCCGTTGCAGATGTGAATTAAGTACTTAGTACGTACGTAGTACTCGTATATATTCTAAAATTTATGTTCTGTTGTCTATGATCAGAAACATTTTGTGACCGCCGGGCGCCGCATACCCAGTCTCAAAAGTGTGTACACGCCATCATGGCGCAAAGGTAGCACTTACTATACTTTTGGTATTATTATTATTCTATATATTTAACTGTTTTGGCACACTCCCATATTGGTTTTTGACGTGACAACGACTTATAATTCGATAGAGCTGGCTGCAGGCACGAAAAAACATGACTCATGCGGCGTTACCTCGCCCTTAGGCGTTCCGTTTAAGGCTTGGAGTGCAGCGAGAGCGCGGAACATACAAATCTATTAAATAAATGAAATTGAAATTTTCTTTTGAAAAATGCTACCATTCCATTAGTATTTTCTTAAGACGTGGTCACGTTCAACTATCGTCTGTAAACCGACTTTACAGACAAACGATTTTTTTATGTTAGGTATAGATTATTTCCTGCTCTTCGGTTGCTTGAAAGAAATTATTGCATAAGCAGTATAACAATAAAACCGTCTTTTTATTCCTATTTGATTATTTTTTATTTTTCTATTTATTTTTAGTTAAAATTGTTTTAAGTTTTATGATTTCTATGTTAATGCACTAAAGAGTGGGAGAGTTTTGTTTCGGCAGGGATTGGCTGGCTCGACCGGAGTGATGCCACGACCTTATAGAGAACTGGCGTGAAACGTCTTTGTGCTGTGGTTCGTTCAGTGAGTGAGTTTACCGGTGGCCCAACTTCCCTAATCTCCCTACACATATTCCCATTCCCTATTCCCTCATAAAGGCCGGCAACGCACTTGCGACTCTTCGGATGTCATGAGTGTCCATGGGCCTCGGCAGTTGCTTTCCATCAGGTAACCCATCTGCTCGCTTGCCCCTAAATATTATGAAAAAAAATAGAGTATTCATTCACTCAATACTAAATTTCATCAAAATCGTTCAGTACTTTTGGCGTCAAGAGATAATAGACAGACAGGTAGAAAAAGACAACCCCATTTATAAAATTAGTATGGTGCACGGATTGGGTAGTCACGAAAAATCGCTGATGATGATAACGAATAACAATACAAACTTTTCCCCGTCGTATTTATGTCAAAGTAATTTAGCCAATAACAAAATATTCGTAATAGTATTTCTGTACGGGAAATATCGAGGGTACATTCCGTGGGATAATAATTTAATATTAACGATCTCGTGTACGTATACTGTAGTATTTGATGTATTTTTATACTTCTGTAACGTGGTTATTGTTATCGCCTCTGTGGTTCGGTAGCTTAGACCTGCCCCTTAAGATGAGTCATCGACAACATTTTTTCTATACTCTCGATTTCTCAAGGTTTATCTCATCATCTCTTTTGAAAGTTATAGCCATAAGTTTTATCTCGTATTTGTTGGAAAATGACAGATAATTATTATGTTTTGTTTTTAATCTGTGTTATTTTTGTCTATGACCCTTACATGACAACACATTTCATCGAGTTTTGTCGAAATTTTGATATTATGAAAAGAGTCTGCGGTTCTTGCAATGCAAATACGAACGAGAAATTTGTCTCTCGTCGTACATATAGTAGGAAATAAAGAAAATTTATTTAAATTTATAATTATATAAATTTATAACTATGCGAGAGAGAGAGATATTACGTTAGTTCATCTTAGCCGGCCTGTACTGCAGTAGTTTGCAGCGTACAATGTATGAGGTCGGAATTCGAGACCCGTAAAATGAATGGTTGGCGCACAATAAACTGTTATTGGCGTAACTCCGTCACGTGGCATTATCTAGTATAATGATAAATATTGAATTACGCGCTCGTGAGGCGGAGCCTAACCTGCTAGCTCTTGCCCGTGACAACTCACTCACTGAACGAAACACAGTACAACGCCGTTTCATGCCAGTTTTCTACCGAAGCATGGCTCTCACGCGGTAGCAAGAGACATTATTTTGTCATTGTTGGCACAAATCAATTTTTTTTTATTGGGAGAGTGAATCGAGTCTTCTGCCCTCACTAAAATACTACCAGTTATTTTTTTTGTCTAAATCATTTAAATAATAACATTATAAGTGAACTGAGAAAAGTAAAATAGATAAAATCAAACAATATACGGACTTAAAAAATAAAGTTATAAAAGGAAAATAATTTATTTTTTAAGTACGTTTTACGGTTTTACGGTATAATCGTTTGCAGTGACTTATAATTTAAAATAATCCAATAATTTACAACGAAACTCGTTTGTTTGTAATTAGTAACGAAAATTGAAATCTTACGGTGACATACATTTTATTTTATTTTTGGGCTAGAAAAGATAGACAATCTTAATAATATATAATTAACAATACATAACATTGTGTTTTTGAAATGACGGTCAATAAACCTCAAATGAACTTTGTAAACGGCTAATTGAAGCCCACAAAGCCAGTTATAACCAGTAATAGTCAGTTATAGTCGGTTATAGCCAGCAATAGCCGAAATCGGCTACCGGCCGTTTGGACTAATAATAATAAAAGTTATTTTAAATGGAGGTAAGCGCACACCGCCGTTTCAACACAATCTAACTTCGAAATTGCTGATTATTGGCCGAATTGATAACCCAACTTCGAAACTGCTCCGAACTTCTGTATTGTAGCGCGAATTGCTATAAAATAAACATTTTCGGCGTATAAATTAATGACATGAGTAATGTTGGTGTTAAGCACATGTTTGAAATAGCTTTGGCATCGCTCGTGTTGAGAAGTATTTTTATACAAACTATCATCCCCTATTTATTTTCTTGGGGTAGAATTTAAAAATCCTGTTTTGGTAAGAAGCTTAGCTGCGTCCACACCATCTACTCGCGTGCCTTTCAATCCGTCCAGTGGCTGTGCAGTTGAACTTTTCAAAAATTTTACTTTGCATTTTAATTTTTTCGAATTCGCTGCTTAGATTTGAAATTGACAAATTAGTATTACTTTTACAAAAAAAAGAACATAAATTGTAGTAAATATTGTCTTGTTTAATTTGCTAGTAGACAATTTTTTCGTTAAAATAGATGGAAAAAAGTTAATCTTAAAAAACTGTATTTAGCCGCCATTTTTCCAAAATGGCGGTGCAAGCGGCAAATGAGGTGACAAAGTGAAAATTTGAAAAGAGGACGTCGAAATTTATAGAAATCATCAATTTTTAAAACTTACGGAAATCTAATGATTATGCTATTAGTATATTTTTAAACAAACCAACTTCACTACATATAATAGAAAGCGTGTCATTAAATAAATTAGATAAATGACTAAATTAGAGAACGCCATTAAAATGAGATTGAGTTTATTACTTAAGCCGTAAAAACTCAACGTCTTATAAAAAGTTAAAGGAATTTTCTTCCTCGTCTATCCTTTTTAGCACCGACGAAAAAGAAGAGTGCTGACTTTTTATAGGCCCATATCCAAGTAAGAAAACAAGCAAACGGGTTACCTGATGGAAAGCAACTATCGCCGCCCATATAGACACTTGCAACATCAGAAGAGTTGGCGTTGCCGACCTTTTGAGAGGGAATACGATCTCTTTTTGAAGGTTTGCTGGTCGGAGAGGCGAGGCAGAAATTTACGCGAAAAGCGCAAAGTTGATGGCTGCTACTCATCAAGATGATGTGGGAAACTTGGAAATAAGAAGTGCCCAACGCGGGAACCAGACCATGAGCCAAGCTCAAAACCACTCGACCACGGAAGCGTTCAATAACCTGCCATCCTGAATGACAAAATGATAATCCATTTCATTACAAAGTAATACTTTGCAGATAAATTACATCGTTGTTTATGTGTGTTGTAAACTCTTAACGACCTCAAAGTGTATAAACTGCATATTACAGTATCGACTGTCTGTTGTTGTCTCTGTCATGCACGAACTATCTTGTTTCCCTCGTAGGATATGAGTTTTTGCTATAAATGAAGGAGATAGCAATAAGCTAAAGTCCGATTACAACGTGCTTAGTACTTAAGGATTAAGTTCTACACGGCGTGAACAAACATCACGCAAAGGTGATGATGCAATGCATTTTCAATCTTACGCCATGAACTGAAGATATGAATGTTGTAAATGGTCATGTTTGACAAACCTTGATATCAAACATGACCTTGATGCACTCCAAATTGTACCCTCAGTTCATTGGGTAAGATTGAATTGAGGGTGCATCTTAGATATAAATGTTGTAAATGGTATCCATCGAGTATAGTTATTTTCAATCTGCCGCCATGAACTGAGGGCGCAATTTGGATTGCATCAAAGTGCACCTTTGCGTGATGTTTATTCCCGCCGTGTAGAACCCTCAACGTGCAAACGGGTATAATGATGATAACTGGTAATCTTTAATTAATCATGAAGTGGCATACTGAAAAATCATCGTTAGCATATAAGTTATGTACAAAAATTCAAAGGAAACCTTACCTTAGATAACATTTGGATACAACGTGTATTTTAAACTGATGCCCGCAATTCCGTTAGGACGAAATTCGTTTATCACGCGGGAACCGTATATTTTTTCGCGATAAAACGTATCCTGTGTCCTTCCCCGGGGCTCAAAGTATCTCACAAACACCAACTTCGGCGGCTTGGGCGTGAAGGCAGACAGAGACTTTCGCAATTATTGGACGAGCAAAGCGAACCCTCTCTGCTGTCCTCAAGCTTAAAAGCTGTTAGCCAACATCTGGTCGATTTTGATATTCTGATGCCATTATGATCAGAAGAAAAAACTCTATCGACGTGTATTACCAATATTTTTCTAGCTTTTATAGCCATCGAGTTATCAAAATTAATATTGTCGTTATAAACATACAATTCCTTACACTGCAACGCGCTTTTTTTGCTCGTAACTCAAAAAGTACATTTTGTACAGAGTGGCATTTTAGCTCGAAGGCGGCAGCTCTATACTCTTCTCCCCGTAACCTTTACGGTAAAACTATAAGCTTTACGTTTGGGCTTTACCATAATAATTTGTGTATATATCTCTTTAGATACATTTAAAAATAAAATAGTAAAATATGACAATATTGATAAAAATATAATTATATTATAATACTAACGCCATCTATGAGTTAAGGTGTGCTTTATGGTATATACTACGAAGTATTGATTGTGGAAAACACACTTGTATTACAATAGAAGTCGCGTGAAAACGCAGACGGAGATCCATCTTCTTGTCTATTTATATCTTTTCAGTCTAGCCATTTCGAGTAACGAATATCCAATCACTCTTTCCCATTTATACCGCTAATAAGATTAGTATCGATCTTTGACTAGACGTCAGCAATAGCCTTTATAATAGCCTTAAGGGTTCGGTTAGTTCACAAAGTGTATTTACACTGGGGCATTAATTATGGTCAACGTGCTTACAATAATGCACTTTACAGGTTTAAAGAAAGTGACAGTATTAATATGTGGCTCACTACATACAGGCAAAAAATTCACTAGATTCGCAACGACTTGCGACAAAATAATGTCAGTTTCTTGTATAATAGAAGAAAAGAAGCTGACGTATATATAATGATCCGAATATGCAAACTAAAGAATTTATTGTAGCATTGGCTATGAAATTAATCTGTTGATAATTTATAATGACCATCAGCAGTTAAAAAGCTACGATATGAACACGAAAATTACATTTTGTTCCCTGCTGTCAGGTAAAAATATATGTTTAGTAGTTTATAAATATATCTTTTGTTAATAATTTATTTCGTAGGACGATTCTTAACAAAAGTAAGATAAAATACCTTTCTTTTGTTATAAAAACTACAAATAGTATCTATTTTTGGTGCTTTCTACTAGAAACTAACGTGTAAAACCGGTGAATTATTATTTAAATTTGAATTATTAATTATTATTTATTTTTATTTTTATTTTTTTTATTATTAGTGTTATCGAGTAAAAAATAGCAAAAAAAAAACACATTTGTTGTATGAAATCCCCTCTTATTTATTAAACTATTTTGGTTTTAGTTTTTGTTATGTAGCGGCAACAAAAATAAATATTCTGTGAAAATTTCAACTCTAGCTATTACCATTTTTATTCATAGACGTACAGACAAACAGATAGATAGACATCGAAGTATTATTATTAGGGTCCCGTTTTTACCCTTTGAATACGAAACCCGAAAAAGTAACTTCATATCGTCATCGTCACATCCATGGTAAATTCACGAATCAGTTGTTTTAATAAAAATTTGTTCTGATGCTTCAACGATTCAAAGCAACTTCGTTTTAATACCTAGTAAAGTTTAACTCGATTTAACAATTCTACAACTCTCCGCCTTAAAGCCCAGCTAATTTTATAGATTTGTCGCTCTCAATATTTACAACTGAGTCGGTATCGATTGGTATAAATAGTGCTGACCCATATTAGCCGTCGCTGAACGCATTCCCCTGGAAACGATACCTGAGAATCGCTAAGTACGATTGAGTGCTAATTGGTAATGTAATCCTATCTTTCATATAAAAAACTAGCTGACCCGGCGAACCGCACTTCGAAGATTATTCCTCTGTTCATCTGTACGATAAGCTCGATGATTTCTCGTTTCTGCACTCACACAAAACTTTCAACACACAGACAATAGCTGGTCAAGAAAAATCATTGACACTTATAAAAAGACATTTACACGTTTGCTTACCTGTAGAAAAAATCTAAGGTATTATTTTCGGAAATAAATAATTACGTAATTAATAATTTGCACAAACTAATGTCTAAGTTAACAAATATAACAGTTAATAAGCTTTAGAGACATTTTACACAAAATAAATTTCCGAACGGACACATGAATAGTAACAGTATTTGACAGGATTGGATTGGCAAATGTTTGACTTACAACTATGTTGAAATGCCAACTACATACTTATGTAGACCATGCACCATAACGATCAACGACCATTGCCAATCAGCGAAATCGGTTGGCAGTTAACAGCCACGAACACATACACAATATGGTATGTCGACAAGGGCAAAAATTCGCTAATTTTTTAAATATGGTAAAAAATAAGTATCTCCCAAATTTCAGCTTCTATATATTTAAGCCTTCAAAGTTGGACAGGTAAGTCCATTTTTTTAGTACTACATTTTTTAAAATATTTATATATCATTCGATAATTTAGGTAATTAACAACAACTTTTGTTATCAAACCACTATCATGAAAGCAATATTTGTCATAGTTATCGAACAGAGTCTTCCCGCGGTGCGTACAAACAACCTAGAGGTGACGTCATAACTAGGTATCGTTTCGTACGGAGCTTTTTTTGCAGGTAAATTTTATGTGATTTTTAAATTGCCATATCTTCGAGACAATTTAAGATATCGCCGTTATTCTTTCACTAATATTTTTATTTTTGGGACATCTTTTATAACCAATAATAATAAAAAATATTCGACCAACCTATTCTTCTTAGTACACGAGCTAATCAAAAACGATAATGAATAATGATCATCGAGCAGAGGCGAGCGTTCTCTCAACACGTTCTTACCTATCATCTGTTTTCGCCGATCGTAAAGCCATTAGGCTGTTCTTCTCGCGCGTTGAACCAAATTACTTTAATATTTATGTTAATTTAGAATTTCAGGAATACGTTTACCTAATGCTTCCCTATATGTTTGAGGCCTATTAGCATAAACGTATACCAATTTACATTAGAAAGGCCCGCCCTGCTGCGTCTGTTGACAGGTGAATAAAGCTTACATTGACGTACCAGCGGGGTTGGTCCAACTGGTTCTACTGGTTTCCTTGTAAGTTATTTAGAGAATGGCAGTTTCTTTCTATGTGGAAATTTCTTATAACCGAGCATGGTGTTACTCATCCTGACGCCTCCCTCATAGCAACGATAATAGTACCTCAGATTCTAATGCTTTACTAAAGACATTCGATGACGGAAGAAAACGAGATAAGAAAGAAACACTCTTTTCTGAGGGACGGTAGAAAACTGTTAGTTTATCCTGAAAAGCTGTCAAAATTTCTATTTTTTCGTTCGCTACTGACACTCTGCTAACCACAAGAGCTATACCGCGCCTTGGGTATGAGCACGACGAGTCGGGGGAGGTTTACCATGGTTACCGACCGTGCTACTGTTTCAGTTGGCCGTCAACGCCGCCGCCGGTAGTATTCTTGCCCGTCCCCCGCCCCGTCCCTCATTCCTAGGGCGCGGTACAGCGGTTGTGGTCAATCCTTAGCCCTAATGGCAATTCAATAAGGCTCAAGGTTGTCGGAAATTTAACACCGACAGGTAGATAAAAAAATAGCCCTACTGGGATAAAACGTTATACTATTGACGAAGAATCTCTTCATAATTGTGTTGAGAATATACTCGGCTATGTTCGCCGTCCAGTGTCATATATAGAGAATATACAGTATGAAAAATTCTTAGAAATGATATTGTCCCAAGAAGATGAG
>JAOTAV010000015.1:838680-913014 GCA_026546445.1 Cyclargus thomasi | reverse complement strand
AACAACGAATGTTTAATATTCGATATTCTACCATTATCACACATTAAAAACCGAAATAACACAAATTTAACAAAAAACACAAAACTCACAACGTCACTCTCTGAAATCCCCGCCAAAACCTTCCTAGATATCGACACTAAACTTAAAAGGGGAAAACAATGTTTTCTTATCAAAACTCAGATTAAAAAAGAAAAACACTTACTTGACATGTACCATAACATCCTTCTTCTTCTTCCTCTTACTTATGGCCGACTCAGTGAGTTGCCAATGTCATAGTGGCTCGACTGAACTTCGCTTAACACCCTTGTATGTACGAAATTACCTATACGTATGATAATTTAAAATTTTTTTATGTTTACTTTTGCATATTTTTTGTTTTATGTTCTATGTAATTATGTAAGTTTTTTTTTTCCATGTATTTGAGAATATAATGTTATGATGCCACTCATTGGCCCCTGCAGAATACCAGTGTAGCGGGGTTGCCTTCTGCGTTTGTTGAGCTGGGGTCAATTTTTTGCCATCACACAGCATAATAATTCCATGTGTCTGTTTTTACTTTACTGTCTGTATCTTTGCCGTATTATTATGTATTGTGTAATGTTAAAAATAAATACATTCTTATTCTTATTTACTTATACTATACTTTATACAAATAAATAATTTATACAAATAAAAGTAAATTAAAATCTAAAATAATGTGACTGTTACTAACATAATTATTAATTATTTACTACCAAGTGATTGATTGATATACTAAAGTAGCTAATCTAATCATAAGGTTATTTTACGGATTATTAAGGGAAGGATTTTTTTGCAAAATTTTACAATGGTGCTAGTACAAGCGGACTAGTCCTCATGGTAGTGTAGAAATGAGTTAATTACCAAAAATCTCTTCTTTAATTAACTGATACACTTTTTGTTGTAATTATTTAAAACGAGGTTGTCCTTTAAAAAATTCAAAGCATCAAATGATAGTAGTCTCATGTAGTATTATCGAAGTGTCCACAATTTCATTTGCAGTGGTCGGTGGTCCGTGACTTATCTACAATGATCTTTGGATGCAGTGGCAACCTACTATTGAATATTTATGGAATGAATTTATTTTTCATAGCCTTTCATACTCGTCTTAAGATGATTAAAAATAAAAAGATTATATTTCTTCTTAGGTAGACGCTACTTAGATAAAAAATATATTAAATGTGGCTTAGAAAGTAACACTTTGTTTCTTAGGATAAAATGTTTTAAAAGGTAGGAAACTCTAGTCTCAGTCTATGAAATATTATATCCTCATTCTTTTTGTAACTCAAAGTTTTAGAGCCATATTTCGCAAAAATTCCTAAAAGCAAACGATGCTGACAAGCACAATTTACTCGTTTACTGCCATAGACTATAGAGTATCCGGACCTAAAAATGAAAAAAAAAACTATAAATGTGTATTACGAACATTCTAGCGTCACGTCCGTGCACATAATTGTACAAAGGTATCATGGTGCATGGTATTCAAATGCGGATATTCGTTGCACAGGGGATTTCGGTGCGCCCTCCCAGACGGGGGTATCGATTTTTGTGTTTCACCCTCTAGTTGTGGGGTTGTTATTATTAAATATAAACGGCGACGAAATGTCGGTGCTGTAATGTTTTTGTGGGGGGGAAGGCAACGCGCCTGCACTCCGAACAATTTCCTTGCATTTTGTATTACGAAAATTTATCGTAGCGCCGCCGAAATTATAGCTTCATTAATGTGCTACGTGGGTTTTTCTAATTTTTCTTTTGAGTGTAAAGGCGATCAAAAGGCTTCATTTTGAAGGTTAGCAAGCTTATTAAGTATATATATATATATATATATATTATAAAGGGTTATTATAGCACGAATGAAAAAGTTATATTCAAAAGGTTCTCCTTATTCAAAAACAATAAAAAAATGTGATTGCTTACACTTTTCTGAGTGTAAATAACCGCTATAATTTTATTTTTAACATAATTTTAAGTTAAACATTCCTATAACTATGTGAGCGCCATAATTCTGACAAAATATGATTTCTGCTAATGCTCGACTCGACTCACCTTACATTCTGGAAAGCGAATTACATTTACGAGTACATCGTGATATCAACACTTCATATCCAATAACATAATCGATAACCATTACTCGGTTAATTATCTTATTGTCACAAATATTGGCCGACTCTGTACGCCGTGAAATACGGCAGCGCACAACAGTAGGCCTTATTTTAATGCACATAAAGCATTGATAAATAACTCCACCGGCAACCACCTGAATATTTAACTTTGTAAAGACATCCATAGATGGATCAGATGGTTCGACAACTGTATAGTCGACATTTTTTACATCGTCGGAGCGAATGTGATCCTTATTTCTCGGGCATAGAGTGAACGCAGGCAATCGTGGTACGTATCTGTAGGTTGTGCGATACATATTATGCGTCGAATAGCATTACCGGGGTCCACTCTTCAATCCAATTACAGCATGGAGTAGTATGAATATTCAATCGCCAATACAAAATCGATTATAAAACAATTTCGCGCTATGAAAACTTTAATGTAATTCTAATAAAAAGCTTCTACAGGGAATAAATTTCAAAGAGCTCGGGTTATATTTTATTCGGTGCAGCGGTAGTTTTTAATTTTTTACCATTTAAAAATAGAAGTGGATCCATATTCGCAGTCAATAATCGAAAATATTGTGTGCTGAGTATTTTACGCATTACTAAGAACATGGTGTATTTTATATGACAAGACGACGCAACTTTATACACATAAGAATTGGTAAAAACGTTTTTGCCTCTTCGACACTAGGGTAACTCTTAGATATTATTGTCTTCTACATAATATAGCGATGGAACGAGCATTTAAAGTAAGTTATTTTATAATGCGAAAATCTATAAAAGCAGAAAAACTGAAAATGGCATCAATCCATACAGAGAATATTTTAAAAGACTTGAGCATAAATATTCATCTTGGCACGGTGCAATTAGAAGGATGGACTTCGTGTTATGCTAATTCCCGTTTTGTCTGAAAATATTAAAACGGACTCATTTTCCTTCAAATCCTTGCGCAAAAATAACTTTTCTTTCCCGTTACGAGACTGCTGTGACACGTTTTCAACTTTCAAGCCATTCGATCAATTTGTGGACCAACAATCAGAGTTTTAGCTCTTTTCCACAAATTAAATAGCAACATGATATGCAAACGAACTTCAATTACTATAATATTATGTGCATTATATAGTGGTATGTAATACATAATGCGTATTTATAATATTACTCTAAGCTATACAGGGGGGCTTAAAGGGTGCCAGATTTGCATATTTTGGAAGGCCGACGGTTGAATTTTTTCTGACTCCGTCGTAAACTTCACTTTTATACGGACCCAGGCATTGTTATGGAGTATTTTACGAGATTATTTTATAAAATTTTATTATATTTATTGCCAGGGGGTACTAAAAATTTGATAGCCTCTTTTCCTGCCTGCTGCATTAAAATTCTATGGCGGTACAAGTCTCGGCGGCCTACTGTTATCTTTAGGCAATGGTTACACAATCAGTCTGGCATCAGTCCAGTCCATCAATTTGGCCAGGAATGACGATAGAATGATCGTCTTAGGGTCTATTCACACCGCAAGGTGCCCGTAGATATGCCTAGATTCACTTCTAAATTTGCATTGTATTAACAGCAAAATATGAACAAAAATGCCGTCAAAACGAAAAATCAAACGCGTCACGTGAGCTTAAATTTAGTTACAGCAAAAATTAACAGGAGCATGTCGTTTATTGCATTAAAATACATGTAATACCATACATATTGGTTGTTAATTAGCTGAAAGTCAGCGAATATCGATACTAACGTGGTTACCGTCCATCGTCCACGCCGGTCGCCGCCGCGCCTTGATGTGCCGTAGTCGCCGATCGATCATTACTTTATTAACTTAACAACTTTTTACACAACATGAAATTCAAGTTTCAAACTGACGCTTTTTGTTCTTCTTTAATGTTATGCTGTTACAAAATGTGTTTCGCAGTAAGAGTTACCGTAATTTTAATAAAGCACCTACCATTTACCAAAATTTAAGAAATATGATATCTACTCGTTATTACAAGTAGAATATATAATATCATAGACTAATTACTAAGATAATGTGTATTAGACGATTTTTTTTTTCCTATATTGAGGCTGAAATCGCTCTCCTCTGGTGGTACAAAATTTTGCTAACGTACAACAAATATTTCGAACATTTTCGACGAGAATTTCCCTAAATATACTACAAAAATGCAACTCATGCTTAAAATAATTTTATTTACAATTTACAGATGTTTCTGAAGCGTTATGCTTAAACTTTCGAGGGCAATTTATTAGCTTTATTAATTAAAAGATATTGGAGCCGAAGAGTATGTGCCTTTTGGGTCTACTATATTTTAATTTCTTAACTTTATTTTATACAAAGATGTCTGTCTCAATATTACTTTTTGGAAATCTTTTAGATGTGTTCATGTCACGACATGCAAAAAACAATTTAAGTTAAATTTTTTTATTAACTACCGTTACAGTAAGAGTAAGTTTCATAGTGAAACATTGCTTTATAGACAAAAACACTGTGTTGAAATAGGTAATGTAATAATCCCTTTTTATCAAGTTGAACTAGTTCAGTATGTGTATTTATTTGTTAACAAGACCTACAGTACTTGGCATCCTGTGAATTGGATCCCCTCCAGAACTTATAAGCGACTGCGACATTGTCAAGAAAATTTAGATTTGTGTCTCATTTATCTTCCGAATCGTATATTGTTATAATCTTGAAAATTATCATAAATTCATCGGCTGATATTAGGCACTGCAAATTTGCTTTACTTTCGTTTAACAAAATTGGCATCAATGTATAAATGAACTTACGAACAATACATTACTTTTTTTGACAGTGTCAAAATTTAAAAGAGCTAAGTGGACCACAACAACGTTACATAAAAATTTGTTATCGCGATTTCGTCAGTCATCGATGGAAAAAAAACTCAATTAGCGAAGTTAATGAAACGAACGCGACCTTGTTATTCAATATAACACGCCCTAGTAAATATTAAAAAAATATTTTCCAATAAATATGAAATATAAAAAAATATTTTACGAAGAAAAATTAGAAGCTCTACGAATTTCAATAAAATTTTAAATGAATGTTAATTTGTCAGGGTTATATAGTATCGAATCAGTCTTTGTTTCTATGAATCCTAATTAATAGTATATTATATTTTCATGTTTATGCACTTATTGGTGACGACACTTTTTTACTTGATTAGGTCGTCATTAGAAATCAAAATGCTGGTAACACTCATCAACTAGTACCACGACTGTATCACTGTTTGGTATAAATGTGATTGCACATTAATTGTCAGCACTGTACGCACCGCGTTTCATAAAGTGGATGCTGGTGGATGTCATGAAATGCGGCGTGTTTACGGTGCTGACGAATATCTGACGATCGAAGTCTGTTAATTCATTATGTTAGTTAGAAATTTACTTTACGACATCTAAACACTTGGTCTGGGATGGTTCTTAAGATAATTACATGAGATTTTCACAAGTCGTATGATTTTGAATGGAAGTCGGACAGAAAACGATAACGTTAATGATACACTTCTCATTATATCATACACTCACCCGCCACGAGCATGGTCGTTATGTTTTCATTCAATTTAATTCACAAATGAAACGATTGAATTTTCTTTCTTTAGAATTTCCAGGCGTAATTACGTTTTATATAATTGTATGAGCCATAAGCTATTCTTATCCTTTTCATTTAATGCTTAGACCTGATATTATAAATAGATTAACCATTGAAATTATATTGAATAAATGAACTAAAATACAATGAAGATTATTTTTTATTATGAACTGTATTTTGTATCTATATATTTCTAAAAAAACTTCTATGTTTCTATTGGGGGTTAAAAATGCTACAAATAAAACTGTCCGCGCAAAGTTTGCTGATGTGATCATTTCTGATGTTTTCTCCCTCACGAGTCACGAGAGCGCATTGAACTATTGCCATTGGGTGAGGGCTCTGATACTCTTTAAAAGGCTAGGGGAAGGTACTATAACAAAAAGTTTCGCAATTTCCAGCGGCTTAGGAAAGCACTCCACTTAAGGGAACGTGGAAGTCATACGAATACATAACTGGATGTTTAAGAGATTAGATGTCATTCCAACCTTGAACTTAAATTTAATTTGCCCTTAAGGGAGTTGCCGGGGAGTAGTCGGCACGATACTGTCATTAAATGAATGAAGACGAATGTGTTTGCAATACTTATGCGATACGAGTTTATGTTTTTTTTCATTACAGTTTTTATTACATGTGAGTGCGTAGAATTAAAATATTAGATTTCTGTAAGTTGATAATCCAGATAGAGCGAATTTAATCTTGGCATAACTTTACGGAAAATGTTCATATATATATATTAGATATAATTCCATTCATTTTATTTGTGCTACAACATAATGCTCCATGCAATATTTCAGCAAAATCCGTTCGGCAGTCATTGCTTGAAGAAGTTACAGGTATACATATGTATGAAGATACAACAGGTATACACATTTAGGCATGCATTTCTAGTTTTAGCATATGCCAAACATTCACAAGTTTTTGTTTTAAATGTGATCTTCTTAAATCTATATCTAGTTTCAAATCTCGATGACCGTATTATATATTCACAACAAGTTGCTATTCTAATAAGATAAAATATAACAGAAGCGCTGCAAATGAAGAACTACATTTTTGCATTTCCTTAACTAATATTCATTTTCAATTTCTTTTATCTGGTGTATTTAATATAAGTAAGTATTCAGATTTTCGTTTTCCGGTACAAATAGACAGACAGAAAGACAAAATTTTACAAAGTGTTATGTTAGTGCATGTACCGCAAATATTGGAGAAAGAATCGTTTTTATTATGCGATCGTAATAAAAACGGTTATTTCTCTCAAAATTTGTACAAATAATTCGTCATACGTAAAATGATTTTTTGATTTTTTTTATTTATTATGATTTCACCAAATCGTGTTGAAGGTCGCTTCTATTGAAACAAGCAACAGAATCTGTCCAATTGAAACTCCGATGTCACAAACTTGGGGTCAAAATTACTTTGCGGCTGTGTTGAATACAAGCTGGAAATATAAAATATTTGTGCTTTTCATGAAATACAATCTTTCACAGTCTAATTCACTAATAAATCCGTCAGACGTTCGCGAAGATTCTCTGGGCGGATGATCTTAATTCGATTAACCATCCGCCCACCCGGACTGGCCGGTCTGTCCCGGATCCGGCCCAGATCTGATCCGGGTCTGCGCACGCTCTAATCCGATTATTATACACCGGTTTCAAAATATTACCAATGATACCCGCTGACACCACTCATGTGATTGAACGCGAGTGCTCAATTCACTTGAGCAGATCATATCTACTCAGAATATTACCTATATTCAACAGATTTTGCATATCG
Organism: Cyclargus thomasi; assembly: GCA_026546445.1. Classification (NCBI taxonomy): domain Eukaryota; kingdom Metazoa; phylum Arthropoda; class Insecta; order Lepidoptera; family Lycaenidae; genus Cyclargus; species Cyclargus thomasi. The sequence goes on along the minus strand of JAOTAV010000015.1, from coordinate 905,511 downwards.
CTTACTCTTTTATTACTCCAGTAGGTTTAACTTTGATCTTCTCGTTCGGACTATTTTTCCTATGTACAGTACGACAATCGACTATAACAATTTCAATTGTGTGCGATTTAGCGATGTGACATTGTGCAAATTTCCAGCGCGCATATTGAATTAGCCGCAACTAACACGACAAGGCAGACATGGCAGGGGTTGCGAGGGATCGATAGTTTTCCCCTGGGGAACTCCACAGGGGGACCGACTCCCCCGCTCCCCCCCGGCGGGCAGACACCGCGGGCGGACACTCGCTCGGACATCACCACTAATGAAATTGTATTTATGTCTCCAATTTTTATATTGGGACGGACAGAGTAGATTGGCCACTTTTGTACATTCAATCGAATTCGAATAAAGAATGATTTCGCAAAATGGGTGTTCTTTTGTCACTATTTCGATTTCGACTAAAAGTGCTTTGTTATTTATTGTAACAAAAACCGCGTATATTATGTTTGCATTTCATTCTGTCGCATTTTTTAATTATTATTCGTACGCTAAAACAGTATTTGATAGCAAAATTAACTTTTAATGAAATTAAAAATGAATATCACCTACGTAGAATCTGGAATATTCAAGGAAAACATAATTTCAACTGCACTTTAAAATTTTAATATTACACTGCAAATTGCAAGCGTTTCCAAAATATATTTTTAGCCCAGTACGTTCGAAAAATGCACTAAGAAGGCATTAAAAGTGTGCACATAAATTTAAATGTAAATGTTTCTTATTTGCACAACATTATAACTTCCACCTATTCCCTTTAAGGCACAGAAGTTGGTCTACAAACGGGTGGTCATGAATTTTCGAGTCGGTGTTACATGTAGAAGCGGCGTGAAACGTAGAGAGCTTCGTTTTGAAGTCGTTTATCTCATAGTGATGCTGTCCTCTTGCAGTCGACTGTGTCAATTCCATTAATTTTACATCATTAAAATTTAAAATAACTTACATTATTCTAAGACTATTGTAAAGCTTACATGAAGCCAGTGGAAAAAATGCGCTGTATTTTCGTCAGCGTTGCCGGCAGCGCCGACTGGTTTTGTAATATGGCCAATACCTAGTCAGCCTAGTCAGCCAGCGTTGGCTTAGAGTAAACTATAGTTAATCAACGTTCTGTTTATGTCTGTAAAGGCTTTTAAATTATTTTGCTAACAATAATAATTTATAAAGGGAGTTTATGGGCTTTTGCTGTGATAAGTGTGCGGTCGCGGCGGACGCCCGCGCAGCAAGCTTTTTTCATTATTATTTGTATAGCAATTAGCAACACTTATGGGCGCGGAAATCATTGCTCATAGGAATAGCTCATAAGTCCGGGAACCCATTTCATTCGACCGAAGAACGCGGCGAAAGCCATGCGTGAATTTTTTCAAGTACTACATCTCCGTATCATTTTAATATTGAGTATTTAATTATTATTACATCATTATGTCTTATGTAGACTCTCTGAACTGTAGTAAGTGCACATTGACGAACGAATTGTTGAAACATTGCCTGTACGTAAATGTCTTGTTTACACGTATTAAGTAGATACGTAGGTTACTAAATTTTAAGTGACTTCATTTAAAGTTTATGCCAAACGTATTTAAGTAGTTAAGCTCTTTAGTTGACTCAAGATGAACGATCAACAACGTACAGAAGTCGTTAATTTTGTCACTAAATTTGTTATTGATGAGGTTTTGGAGGAATAAATGATCGAAATACTTACTAACAGGAGCACGACGAAAAACTGTACACGAATACGCCACTAAAATTGTGAATTTAAGTAAATTGTGCTGACATATACCTGTCCAAATGTTTCAAGTGACAAGCCCCGCTTGCCAACTTAACAGAAAAAATTGAAAAAATTCTAATTATCTGGGTAAGTAGTTACTAAATTTTAACTTGAAAATTGCTACTAATTTTTGTGTTTACATGCAATTAATAACTTAAAATTTATTTACCCACTTATCTACTTAATACGTGTAGACAAGACAATACTTCACATATAACAACTTTGTCCTAAGACCGAATACAGATATAATTGATTAGGTTTACTCATAACTAGTCGAACAACAATAATAACGAAAGTAATACGATTACTTTTCGTTGGCAATAAACTTATCTATACGCCAAGACAAACAACTGTTGTTAATTTTATTACCTTTATTTTCTTTGCAAATACATTTATTATTATGATTTATGTCGTTCCATTATTGATCTTAGTACGACGTAAGTTGCTTTTACGACGAGTAGACGTAAGTTGCTTTTAATAGTTTATTTTATTTTTCGTGGCTCGGTGGTAGAAATGCAACTTAATTTGATTGTGTAATGTATGTACTTAAACTCGCCATAACTCGTCTATGAAGAAACATATTATAGACTTTTGAATTCTTTAAATCAGTCTTGTAAATGAAACAGCACATCACTAAAGACTTTAAACGGAAAATAAGCTGTGTTAAAATATTACAGGTACAAGTACAGGTATATTTTTTATGTAAGTAGGGAACAGAGAGCGTCCGTAGCTTAGCGGGTAAGACCTTTTTTTCGGGTTCGCACTCGAGAGGGTGCAGATTCGAACCCCGGCGGAGGCGTGTACCAATGAGACATTTTCTGATCTCAAGTACATAATACCGATGCTGATTGTGATGCTCATTGTGTATTGTCGCTTCATCGTGGTAGAGCCATGTTTCGGCACAAATGGGCAGGCTCGACCGGAGAGATACCTCGGCCTTACTGAAAACTGGCCTGAAACGGCATTGTGCTGTGTTCCGTTTAGTGAGTAGGTTTACCGGTGGCCCAACTTGCCTAATCCCCCTATCCCTATTCCCTCATAAAGGCCGGCAACACATGAAAAACTTTTTGCTCCATCGGCGGGATTCGAACCCGCGACCCCCGGCTTACGCTACCAACGCGCTTACCAACTGAGCCACAGAGGTCGTTCTATTTCGTTTTCGATATTCACCTGGCGCAACACTACCAGGAGTGGAGAATTTAAGGAGTTATAAAATATTTTATTTTCCATTCGCGTTATATCGAATGACGGCCGCGGTTTTATTTCCTCGCCACACCGACTTTTTGTTAGACTCAAATAAACAACTCGAAACGAAACCGATATTATACCTATAAGTATTTGTGTTTTTATTCGATTTTTATAACCGAAAGGGCTTGTAATGCGATTTCTGTTAAACTTATCAAAAAGGGATCGTAGGGGACTAGATAAGTTACTAGATAACTTGATTTCTTTATGTTTCAGGTAATCAGCTTAAGAATCAGCTTAGAAGGGATTCGATTTTAGACTTCGTGTTTTTTACGTTGAACATCATTATTCCTTAATTTATCATATAAGGAAAATATTTCAACTAGTATAATGTTTTCTATTAATATACATAGTATGCGAAACATAGAATAAACATTTGTCCTAGAATATTCTTTATTTATATTCAAATGTCAATTATGATAAATTAAATTGTTGTATAATATTTTACTTTAATCTTGGCTTCATGTTTCAATTTGATAAAGAAATTGTATAAGTATCAATGTAATTTTAATGGCAAATATACTTACGATATACTTACTGTACTTTTGTGTGTGGTACTTATGATTCAAGTATCAATCAGAGCAGCTCATTGTTTTTCAGGAATAACAATTAGCGAAGAATGGCGTAGATGTAGGACGATTGGATAAAGCAATATTGAGTATATTCATTTTGAATAAGCCTCGTGAAACGTATTTTTTGACGGAGCTCCACTTCCTTAGGTTTTATTATTCGTAATAGGTAATATTCGTATAAAACAATATTTAATTAATGCAGTGAGCAAAAAGATATACAGAATTACAAAAAGTCAGATTTCTGTTGAGAAATGAGTAAGATATTAGCGATTTAAGTTTTCTACCCATCTCTTTGTCTCAAAACGTAATTTAGTATGAACTTTGTATGTAGCTTAAGTATAGTCTTTGACGTTTCTTCTATCTGATTACTTAAAAAGCTTATAACTTTGTGTTATTTTTTGAAAGTTAACTTTTTGGACTACATTGTTTCCCAATAACCATAGATTTATTTAAAACATATAATTAATAAAAATTATGCATATTCCAAGCGCTACGCAGATCCGCGTAGGGGTTGTCTACGAGGCGCGTAGCCACGTACTGGCGTAGCGTACAGCTACGTTCCATAGTACGTACTATTCATACATTTTATTACTGTAGAGCTTCGATCAAATATTATAAAGATTTTAGTTGCCGTCTAAAAATGGCACCGGAAAAACCACGCTTAAGCGCTATTCCGCTCCTTGTCGCTCCGAGACCGCGATTTTAACAATTGTACGATTGTAAGCTTTAACTAATTAAGTTTTATTTTTCAATACACTTGATTTTGATTAAAGTTGTTCCGTGTCAGATAGTCTTAGCGCCATTATTTTATTCAGTTTTAAAGGGATCTGTGCATCTTATTATTTGTTTGAAGCTGTAGAGTGTAACATTTTCTACCAAAAGTGGGATTCTGTTGCACGATAGGCTTTACATTTATTACTTTGGCATAAAAATATTTCGGGTTTAATATTAAAGTGAACGCCTACTTTAATTATAAACTGCCAAATTATACAAAACAAAAATTAACGTTTCATATAAAATTATCGTCTTTTTTATTCAAATGAATAAAGTTTAGCCCAATAAAGTTTTGTTTCGCGCGGATCGGATTTACATCCGAGATGTTATATTAAATAAGACTTTCGGATGATGGAGTATTATTGAATTAACATATTTTAACAGTGTTTTCGTAAGCGACTTCAGAGATTTTCGATTGAGAAGTTTCGACGCTGTTTAATGTGGAGACTTTTCTACTTCTAAGGTTTCTTCCCTTTGTAAGCAGAAAACTTTCTAATAAGCCATCTTGCATTCATATAGCCATCGTAAAACTAGTCCTTTGGATCAATAGGAGTGGGCTTAGTAGCATATTTTAAAACGTCTGAGTTAATTTTTAAGCAAAACACTTCGAGTACTTTCGGAACTAAATGCAAGCCAATAAACTCCATTTCTTTTATTTTTTTACTTTACATCTTCCACTTTTCTTGTGTACTTCTATGTATAAGTCCAGGGTAGGTATGGGGTTTGAGAGAAAAAAAAAACAAAACATTCAAACCACTTTCTTTATTTCGTGTTCATTGTTTTAATACAACATACAAGTAAATTTATCATCAGATATTATTTATCAATTCTTACGAGCTAACTTAATTATTTGAATAACAAATACTTAAGAGTATTGATGCGCCCAGCTCCCAAACACGGAGGAAGGTTGTCGGAGATGCTGTTTAACCCACACTTAAACATATAACAAACATCTTACACCGAAATATGGAATGTGAAACAGATCATGGAAATTTTAATAAGTTACAGAACCAAAAATACAAAAAATAACTCCGGTGATACGAGTCTCAGTTGCAGACCGAACGTGAAACCCCTTACGTCGGACATTCGATCTAAAACTGAAGATCATTCAGACAAATAAAATTAAAATTAACCCAGATATATCACTCATAAAATTCATAAAATAATTAAAGAAAACACAAACGCACAAACACACAGTAAACGGTTAAAATTCAACTTCGTAGGAAGATAATACGTGATACTAACGCAAAACTTACTCATGTACGGTGTTCGTACGTAAAATTAATAAAATTGTTATGAAATTCGTATGAGGCTTCTTACAAATGCAAATTCATAACTAGAAACAAACAAAATACGGGATCGTGTGTGCAACTGAAAATATGTTTCGGCTAAGCTAATTCTTTTGCTTTCTTTCCACCGATAACTTTTTAGAACCCAAAGCCAATCATATTGTCCATCAAGTTACATTTAAACAAAAAGTTACAACGAAATCATATCTAAATTACATAAAGTTGTTATCTACGGGACAACGCATGAGACACATAAAGAAGCGTCAAAACTTGTGACTAGAGTGAAAAGCGTCGTACAGCTTCGAGAAAACATAATTAAACGATATTACGAGTACCGTGTCACAATATGTCAGACTCGTTCACGAAACAAGAAACTGGTAACGCGGAAGCTGGCGACTCGCGAACTTCCAGCGACAGTCGTAGCCTCGGCGTACTTTTATAACCTACTAATAAAACTAACTTATACACTCACTGACTAGCTTCATAAATAATTTAAATAGTAAAATAAATAGTAAGTAAGAATTTAACGCCGTCAATAAAGTTAAAGTCATTGTAATAAATGTAACAGTCGGTATTAAATAATTTAATGAGTGGGTTTGGCCGTCGGAAGTGTGAGAAGGTGCAGCGAGACGGAAACACGTGAGTCTGTTTATGTCGGAGAATCTCAGAACTCGCAAATATTATCTAACGTAACGAACACTAAACAACTAAATCATTAGCCACGTTTCGTCCGCCGGTTCGTTCGCAATATTTAGTCGCCTCTCGCAGCAGATGCCATCAAACCGATAAGGGACGAAACCGCGGCAATGATGGTTTACCACACGATATTTTATTTCCTACACAGATATAAACCTTAAGTATCGATTATTAGCAATCAAGTTCATTATGAAAAAATATATCATTGGAAATATTTTTCAACCTCTCTTCTTAATCTCGTACCATCCAAGAACAATTTTATGCATGTGACAACCGATTTTATAACTACACTTTATCCCTAACAACACTTTGGCAACAAATAGTATTTTATCCTTCAATTTCAACAGCAACGTCAACATTTTTGGAGTTAACATTACCATGTATATTTACCGCTCGTTCATCGTCTCCGATTACCATCGTCTTTTTAAGAAAGAAGACAAGAAGGTAGCGACAGAAGATAGTTTATGGAATTGGGAGTTTTATTATTCAAATATTTCAGCGTGCCGATAAATTAATGATTATTTATTGCATGCTGTTTGATTGCGTCGCTCTACAATTTACATGTCCAAAGATAAAATTACTAGTTTGAATTACTCGTAGGCTTAAATTTATCGGCACGTTTACAATATTTGAAATTTTAATTACCATCCGCTAATCAGACGTTTATTTTTTGTTGGGCCGATGACAAGTCAATGCGATGATTAAATTTTGAAATTAAATCACCCAATACTAGAAATATTAGTACACGACGATGCAAATGTCACAACTGTGAATTTGGCTATCGATCTGCAAACAACTCTATCTCTGCTATTTGCATCGTCAGATACTAAATGATGTAATCATACGGAAACTTTCTAGTCATCGAAACAATTGTTCAGGATTACAGTTGTATTTTTTTAAATATTTTTTTTTATTTTCTGTGATCAGTCTTAAAATTGAGTCATACACTCTAAGTAAGAAATGATAAATCCTTAAAATTACCTTAAATCATTGCTAGGCCAGAACTAACACGGATCATGCGTGAGGTTGTAAGGTGATCTGAGTTTAGAATATAACTTTATTGCGAAGGTATGAAAAGGCGTACGTTGTAGTACAGCAGCGACAAGATTACAATCTCGCTCAGAGATGTCGGCGCGGCAGTGCCGGGTATAGAACGGTGCCAGGGTTTCCCTGCGAACACACAGACGTCCAGAGCGGGACTCGCTTATATCACAGGGGGAGTAGCCGCGGAAGCTAGCTTAGGGCGTAATTCGGTAGCGGCACTGCACGCGATTTCAGAACACACCATCCGTACATTTCAATGATGAAGAAATAGGGAACGGGTAATATTAACCGTCTAAGGAAAAGGCGCTCCGTTAGTAAGGCTCTCGGGGAAACTAATTACATCAACCTTAACACATACATTATTGGTTTTAGAGTAATCAACATTGAATAGTTCTCATTTTATAATTATCTTAACACTAAAGAGTACAAAAAATAAAGGAAATACGAATATATGAAAAACAACAAGTTATCAGCGCACACCGTCGCATTTCATATAAGAACAACATGATTTTTTCGTTACAGTAACATTATTATTCCACACTTATTAAGTAGAGATGAGAAAACAGGTCATCTAGACGACGATACCCACCGACTCTACGAAGACCGTCAAGGGACCTCAGAAACGGCGGTCCAGCGCGGGCGATCCCGGACCGCGTCATCGATACACATCGATTATTATCAATACACGATCGTTTCCCTTCGATTATCCTTAATGTATCAAAAATATCTGCTAAAACAGCCCTTTCCATTAGAGAAAACTCGATAGAGTACATTTTGAACAGTCTCGAAGTAACTAATGTAGGTAACAATATCAAAAGTGTTGGGGATATGCAAGAGTCGAAGATCGAAATCAACAATTTATACACGCTAAACGTTTTAAAGCGATACTACACAGACACTACCGCAACATCTAACCTATGTACGGGAACTATACGAGTACGAGATAACATTATGACTAACTGTACGTAAACGAACCGAGAAACATAGAGACTTAAGTACAAAATTCAAATCGTGTTTTCATATTTTTATCAAAGGAATAAAACATCCCTTCAAATATAAGGCCACAGCGCAAAATGGTGTTTCAGTAGTAGTATATAATTTACTGAGTTATTTTTAGTTTAAATAGATGTCATTAATCTAATGACTGGCCTTATATACAGTTGAAGCTCCTTGAGCAAATACTGATTGCATGATGTCAGATTGTGTCGAATGCGAATGCCGTGCGAGAGCATTAGTCGAAGTGAAGTCACACAAGTCTTAGTACTACGTTACTCTAATGTAGAGCGGAGCCGGGGCGCGTGCGACTTCGCGCCGTGCTAGGGCCGGCCGCTATACAAACGATACACTCGTAAAAAATATCGGTGACAGACTGTTCAAAGCTCAAAGTGTCTTAACCACTAATCTAACATAGACAATGCGATATCTAAAAATACACACTAAACCGTACGCTAAGTAGGATATTAATATAATTTAATTCATCATAAGCATTGTGTCTTAACTTCTGGCAGGATGGCATTAATTAAATGTGTAAAATCGATTTGTGTGTGGACAATTTAAGCATCGTATAACTAATTTATTTTTAAAACTTACGTGCATACACATATTAGGTTAACATTTAATCTAGAAGCGAATTTTTGGCGACTAGCTCCAATGAGAAAGATTCCAAATCGTTACCGTCGTTCACCATTTATATGTCAACGAAACCAAATTTGGACTAATTGATAAAGTCTATATGTCACCACTACGTGGATGATATGTCCAGTTCCCTCGAGTGAAACATTTCCCTATTAAACCTTTAAATTTTAACATGTGACTTTCCCTCATATTGTCAGTAGGTCGAACGTTATACATACTATTATTGTATACTACCTCACTAACCATTCCCCTCGCGCTCCGAATATTTTATACAATTACAAAATTACATTGATATGTCATTAACTACACCGTTAAGTGTCTACTCAGTTTCATTTGGAATCTTTCCGGGTATAAAAGTTATATCATCAACATAAAACACACCTTAATATTACTGCACACGATTAAATTAGTCGAGAACTTTATGTAGAATAATCGCTTCTCGTGTTAGAAGTTCGAAAAGGTTTAGTACAGTCCATAGCTGTTAATAAAATATTAACTTCACAAAACATCATAAAGAAACGAAAGCACAGAATCACGGGTATACATGATATCATTAGTCCTAAATTTACAGTTAAACCTTTATGCATAAGCCTCTACATCAAAACTTTAAAAATTATCGTCACTGAGAAAATAAATACTATTATTTGCAAACGTCTCAACTAACATAAGCGATAGTAAAATATTTTTATTTATTTTTTACAATAAAATGTATCATAAATTCAAACGTGAGTTAATCAAAACATTCAGCGTAGTAATCTTAGAGGATGGATGGTTTGTGCTCATATGTGCTTTGTTTCTTTCGCCTTAAATTACAACAATCACAATTTGGACGACTCGCGAGTAAACAGAAAAGGTATCGCACTCGAATGTGAGCGAGCACGTTATACTTGTTCCATTTACCACCGCGTCCGGGAATTAATTTTTCATATTTAAAACGAACATCAGTCGATAATGTAGTAAAATCATTGCATGCGATCACATACAAGAAAAATATCTCAAAAATTAAGTGAAACACCAACGTTCTGTGCATAATTCACTAAATTATATATCAAATAGCGAATTAATGAAATTCAACAATGATACAACATCGCCGCTTAATATAATTCCTTAGAAGCGATGATACAAAATATCGTAAATCATTTATAAATACAATGACAAAACTTATACAATTCCTGAGCAATTAATCGCGTATGCTATTGAAGTACTTTCAGTGAATACGTTAGTCAAATTATCGAAACTAGTTCCAATCGCAAAACTTATTGACACGATTTATACATCTACTCATGCCGTATGACCGATGACGTCACTGAAGGTACTTGAACGAGTAGAACTTGTAACCGAACGGAGTAGCGACAATGATATTTACAAATATCCCAATAATACATTAAAAGTACCGTTAAGTTCTATAAAATTCAACGACCCTCTACTAAATAATCAAAGTGACTAAATCGTCAACCACATACATCTGATAATCTAACATTGATACAATATTTTCTACCAGGATGAATACATTAACAGGTGATTCTAATAATTGTTATGATTTTTTTTTCATTTTCAAACAATGTTTTAAGAGTACAGATATCGATATGGTTACTGGCAAATCTTCCAATTCTAATCGCGTCCTATTCCGATATCATCTTTAACAAACCAGAACTTTTGATAACTATACTCAAAATCACGTCCTAATAACACGGTTTCGATTCTAGACAACATCTTTCTTATATAAATTAGACACCTATCGTTGATTCATAATTTCTATTATAAAAATACATGCTTTTGCAATCCGTCCCGTTAATCCACTACCGTCTTGTACATTTCCCGGCACTCCTTAATCCTAGGAAACTTAGCTAACAATGTAGACCTGCTAATATTTACACAAATTTTACACACTTCCTGAAGTTTGTGGCAAATCTAAGGTAACTGTCATGATTAGCTACGAAGCTTGAAATTTCATCAATGATCATTGCAGACTAACAGACCTAACTGAATGTCAACTCCGTTTAAAGAACAAAATATATTCGACCTTCCCCTTTGTCAGACGTGAGTAATGATCTGAAGCGATAGAGGCAGGGGCAGGGATGAGAACTTTGTATTATGGGAAAACAGCAGCATCGGTTAAATCTGATTAAAGCAGGGTGAATTATTAATTTTCTGTTTGATTGATCGCCAATTTTATATGTACTGAATCCTGAAGATGTATGTATGTGAAGTAAATTATAATTTTGGTTAACCTTAATTTTATTCTTAAGAAAGTTTGCTGAGTACAAAATTATAAACGATTTTGTAAGCCTAACTCGTGCTTACATTAAACTAGTAAGTGCTAGTAAGTAGTAAAATGTTCCCTAGAGTAATTGACTTGGAAATAGTGGTTAGCGTTCTTTTGTAACCTTAAAAGCAGTGCTGCTGTGGAAAGATGAGAATCAGGATCCATTAGGTCCTATTTAATTATATCTACCGTATTGTAGAAAAGTAAAGCTTCCTCGGGATAATTTTACTTACATTTAGAATACAAATAGATCTTACAAGTAGTTTTATAGCCTACATTCATAAGAACATGTAGTTTCAAAGAAGTTTTAGTTGCACGGAAAACTCGTCGTCTACCGCCGTAGCCACTGAAGGTGTGAACGTAGAAACCCCCGTGCTCGTGCAAGCAAACTAAAAGGTCGTTGTCGATTTACCATATTCTAATGTACTGTGCTAGTAATATTTTATAGGAGCAAATTTAAAGTGCCTGAATTGAACTGTGTAACGATTAACTCTAAAGCAATACTTACAAATCTCATGCCGTCATTTGTTCCCCAACACCAACTGTTTCAAAAGAAGTCTCATGAAAATGCACACACACACACGAGTACCAAATACATATAACACACGCACACTCATAATCTATCTAATATTTGTGCTAAGAAATCATTTGACTTGATATCACTAGAAAAATTATTGGGGGTAGTTTAGAAAGATTAGCTTAAGGCACAGACTGTTTAGGCAATGAGGAGATTAATTAGCACAAACGATATCATACTGCGGCATCGGTTCTAATTAATTTAGAAGAACCAAATTAATTAAAAGCGATTAATTGAAAGCTTTGTGGAAAAAAATAAAATAAAACACACAGTATAACTGCAATGAACTGGTATTATTATAAAAAAGCAATTATACAACAAAATAATTCAAAACAAAACGACGTACATTAATTTAAAGAACAATAGTTTATACAAATAATTAAAAAAATATAATAATTATAACAACAAACATCGACAAAATATATTTAAAGACAAAACATGTTTCAATTTATCAGTCCTTTATGATTCAGAAATGCAATTTTAAGAATGAAACGTTTTCAATACAAATTATTAAATTATATTATGCAAAACAAAAAATATTAAAATAATATGAGAAATTAATGCGTAATAGTAATATTGAAAAACTTAATTAGCTTTAATTACATTATAAAATAATGGGATATAACTGAAAGTCAGTAATCAAAAAGACGGTACAGAATTACGAAAAAATATAAATGTTAATATTTGCATGTTCTTACATAAAATTTTGATACACTAAAATAGTTACTTAATATAAATATAATACGTTTATTTTAAGTAGAAGCGTAATTTGAAACAAAACTATTTCATTCATGGATATCCTATTAAATACTTAATCTTGAAATTTGTGACGAAAAATTTGGGCTTCAAAAGATATCTCAGACTTCAAACATCAAACTATCATTATTGGGTATTTCATTTGTACATTATATCATTCGAAATTGAAGGGCTTAATATATTATTCCATTTCGTTAGGTACTGATAAAATAATTGATAAGTTTTAATTGCAACTAAAGACCTTGTTTTTAATAATCGACCTCTGAGATAACTTTGTTAAATAACTTTGATTTCCTATGGTCGAGCGTACATAAGATTATTAGAGCAAATTATTCAAGAAATACCATCACCATGTTGCAAATATCAGAACAAACAATTTGCTCCAACAAACCTGAGGTACGATAGAAAAATTTTGATTTCGAAATTGAAGTATAGTGCGACAAATTAATTTAACCTCAGTAGATTAAGTGAAATACAATTCTTCAGCCGATCTAAAGACGTAAATTTACTAGGAACAGAGCAGTCTATAATATAAATTCATTGGTGATTGATCACTGAAATTTGAATTAGTACTTGGAAGATATATTCTACTTCACCTAATCTAATGGTAAATGTAGTGTGTATGTAATCGAAGACGCGTCGAGATGATAGGCACGCTATAGGCACTGATGACAACAAAATCTAGAAACGTATATAAGCGTAATTCAAGAACTGTTTACAGTCTTCCTTTAAGGTTATTGTACGTAAAAAGGTAAGATTATCGATTATTTTATTATTCATTATAAACTAGAAACTGAGTACAACAAAAACAGAGTAATATAACGGATCACTTTCTATTTCCCAACAGAATTAAAAGTGAAATTAATTTATTACTTCATCAAAATATGGTACATATTTACAATACTAAATATCACTTATTAAATCACAACATGGTCTTATGGCACTCGTTACGCTGGTATTGTAGGTGAGGAACAGTGCAAATAGCTGCGATCATCTTTCGACGTGTTTTCAATGTGTAAAAAAATAAAAATAAACATTTATAAAAAGGAATATCACCATAATGTAGCGTAACTTAAAGCATAAACTTATCCAGATCAAAATTAAGAGAAGATCATCGGCCCCTCGTCGAGGGACTAATCAGATCTCGTAATTGTCGTAGATTCCAAAAAAATCTAAAAAACACTATTACTACTAAAATCAAAACTAATGAAAGTCTAACTAAAATAATTCTGCTAATACACTCAAACACACGGGTAATGTAAAAAAATAGTAGCATATAAAAATAAAGTAAACGTTACACATGCACCGTATAATACTACTGCTACAAAATAAAACTGTTCCGTACAAAAATATCTTACCAGAATAACAAATTGTATAATTCTTTTGTATACAGAGCGAAGCTTTAATACTCCAGTAAGCGACCAAACAAATCCGCACGTTCGCAAATCGCTCTACATCAGCTAAAATCTCAATTTAAAAAATCATAAAAACGCTAGCGAGACGACCATTTTTTCTAAAGTGCTCTACTAGTTACTACGTGTCCAATTATTATTAAAAATATTCAAATACCTACTTAGTTGTATAAAAAACGAATAACATTATTATAAACCAAAATGATACTAATTGTAAAAAGAAACAACGAAATTGAGGAATTTATGGATCCGTGGGCTCTCAGTGACTAGGCGGTAATGACGTCGAGATGAAAGGAAAATATTTCAACAACTATCCGATTAGGAGGATACGAAAATAAAAAATACAACCATCGCTATTAGTAAGTCTAAAATGCTTTATAATACTCAATGTTTAATTTAGTCAAAAGACCTAACGGAAAATTCTTATGTAACTGACTGAGGTCTATAAAACATTTTTGATCACTCGTCTCCTTGTGATGCCGTAATTTATTTTATTTGGTTTTATTACAATAACAGACCTTTCGTTAATTATTACATTAAGGACCTATCACTGAAGGTGTCTATAAACGCCGCAGTCAACTTTGTCATTGATAAAACCCCTAACATCACATTTTCCTAAAATTTTGTATCTACATTTAAAGGAGTAGTAACTTAGGATTGTCCATATCAGCTCAATCAATTTAACACTTACCTAATAATAATGTAACAACTTCTTACTTACTTTCATAATCATGGTTTCATCGACACAGAATAAGTGCTAATTAAAAACAGGAAGTGCCATTGTGCCGAAGAATATCTTAAAACTAACAACAATACCGCTCGATGCTCTCTTATTACGATAAAATCACACGCTTAACGCCTAACAATTTTAAGTAATAATAGTTAAAATATTGGTCCAACAAATGGGCTAAATAATACAAACGCCCTTAATATTCATCCCTAATTTAACGACGCGGGATGTGAAAAAATATTATTCAATAGTTAAAAAAATGAGAAGGATCGAGAACCTTTTGCTTTACTGGATCGAACCGAGGGAATAATCTCTATGCTTTAAATAGTTATTCATATAACAATGTCAATACTACAACTAATCTCATTACAGTTTCGTTTGGAAATTATTAATTTAGAGATCTCACGCCGTATGTGTATAGAATTTTCATACATATTTAACCACATCGAGACAGCCGCACTTATCACTCGCACATACAAAATTTAGGAAGTTTAGTTCGTATCCACGTGTGTCGTCACTTCACTTTTACAAATTGACGTACTCATAACTAAATGTTTTACACCACAACAGAACTACTTCTTGAAAGAGTTAATTTTGGGCTTATATTTTGTCGGTCATTCCGATCTTCTATAGTCCTGGCGGGCGGCTCACATGCCTATAGGCGGAACCTGCACGTAGCGATAGATGTAGAGCCGGTAGTCTTTGCTGGCCAGTACTACGGAGCCGTCGTCCATTAATGCTACGTCAAAACATTGCGCATGTTTTACTTTACTTTCTAGAGCTGACACCAATTGACCGTCCTGAGTAAATATTGTCAGGTTGAAGTTGTTATGATTGTCAGCGATAAGAATTTCACCGGCCGCATTGATACCCACGCCGATAGGATAGTTGGTGACTCCCTCGCCACCTATTTGGCGTAGATAAATGCCTTCATAATTAAATACTTTCACACAGTGTGCTCGATTGTCGCTTATGAATATTTCTTGTTTGTCATTGACGACTACGCCGTTCGGAAATTCGAGGTGTTTGGAGCAACCGAATTTTTGTAAAACGTTGCCAACTTGGTCGAAAATAATGACTCTCATAACTTTGCACTCGACGACTACTATACGGCCTTTATTGTCAACGGTGACGCCACGAGGATGCTGCAGAATATTAGCGCCGAATTTTCTAACAAATTGACCGTATTGATTATAGATTTGAATTTGATGTGTAGGTGATCTTTCAGTGACAATTATATCTCCGGAAGTGCGTACAACGGCAACTCTATTTGGGTACAAAAGCTGCCCGTCTCGTTTACCACATTCACCAAATTGAAATTTAAATCTTCCTTCTTTATCGAATATTTGTATTCTATGGTTGTTTGTGTCAGCAACAATGATATCATTTTGAGCGTTTACGGCGACTCCGCTTGGTTCTGTGAATTGTCCCTCCATCACGCCGAATTCACCGAATTTGCAATGATAAATCATTTTTTGACGTTTGATTTGAGACTTCGGTGGGAAAATGGCAGTTGAAATTAATTTATTGGTCAAGTCCAGAATTGGATCAGTGTGTGTTGCTGTTGTCATGGCATATGGATCGGCAGCAGCTGTAGGGAACAGTGAATCGCATCCACCATTGGACCATTTTTCATAGGAATTTATTCCGTTTAGGTTCATATCTCCAATTGCTGTAGAGAAAGGTCCTAACGTGCTCGGGCTATTGAACCTTTTTGAAATTATATTTGAATCAAAAGGTGAGGTTGATTGGCTCGCATGCCCGAGTAAACCATTCGTATATGGACGATCGAGAACGCTATTGAGTCCAGTAGGCAGATGTATGCCTCCATTCAAGCTTCCCGAGCTACCATTAACGCTACTGCTGCTCGAGGACGATCCACCGTTTAAAAGAGATCCATTTGTTGGTCTGGCGATCGGTGGTTGTTTAGTTGGACCCACATTCGCCTCAGAGCTTGAACGTACATAGCCAAACGTATTTCGTACTCCGACCTGAATTGCCTGATAATTCGAAACAAATTCTAGTTCGCACGCAGTCTGTACACTTTGCTCGGGGTTTGTATTCATTAGTGATTGTAATTTCGTGTCTAAAAGTTTCTTAAACATTAATATTTCGGCAATGTTTGCACATTTGGTTAATCTTTCCACAAAATCACTGGTTTGATAAATTTTGTCTACCGTTTCTTGAGCTTTTTGTCCGACGACAGAGAGAGCTATTTGCTTCGCAGAAAATACGCTTTCAAGTTCTTTTAGTAATTCCTGTTTGCGCTCTTCTAACATGGAGCGGTAGAATTGGAAGGTATCGTTTATTTCATTTTGAGCTTTATGATACTGTACTTGTAGTTTTCCTGCGGCGTGTTCCACAGTTTTAACAACGTGCCTGATTTCGGTAGCACGAGTCTTTGCTTCAGCAACAGTTTGCTGCATAGATTCTAGTTGTTTTGGTCCAACATCAGAAAGGTGTTCATAGTCGTGCAGTGCCGCTGGATGTTCAATTATCGTACATTCCTTGCATACTGGCACAGAACATGTGCGACAGTAATATTTTAAAATATCATTTTTGTGCCTCGGACAAAAAGCGGTTTTTTCCCCGCTCGTCGTTATCGTAGATCCTAGCATACCCTTGTCGTCTTTCAGCTCCGTGAAAGTCAACACTCTATGCCCCTCAAAGCAATGCATGAATTGGTGTGCCATGACGCAGTTAGGACACAAGAAATTCGCACAATCAACGCAGCGCGCTACAGCGTCTGATTCCTTTGATTTACAGCCGGTGCACCTAGCCGAAGGCGAGTTCGTTTGGCGGGAAGGTGCCAATAAATCAGCGTCTTGTTCGACTGCAGCCGCGATAACGAGGTTGGTCAGTAGTCCGGGTACACCAGCTGCGGGCAGCTGACTGTCAACTCGGCAAGTCACGCAGGTGACTTTGTCAGGGTGTGTCTGTTCTCTCTCCAAGCAACCGCGGCAGAAAGTGTGAAAGCAGTTGAGCACTTTAGGGTCGCTGAACGTTTCACGGCAAAGTGCGCAAACTGTGTCGAGACCGTCGAATTCTCGTAGGTCACATACGGCGGAGTCACTCGCAGGAGGCGAGGAGCCGCTGAGTGTTAGTGGTGATATGGAGCCTCGCTCCAGGGAACCTATAGAGTTGGCACCGGGTAGCGACTCAAGAGACGGGGTGCGTGAGGCCATCTTCAGGAAACCGGCATCCCTGAAACAATTTAAATTAAACGTTAAGCTGGTATTTTAAAAATATATAGCATGAACGTTGTAGATGTTATGAATTAAATTAAAGTTCAGCTTGAAAAGAGTACCTATGCCGATTTATTATCATTAAGTAAATTAACGCTGAGTAAGAAATGCATCATGTACATCCATTATTTCATTAATGTATTGTCTATTTTTCTTTATAAGCAGTACATTTTTACGAGATTTTAAATAGCATTGTAGTATTTTTATCATCATAATAAAATTCGAAATTTGTTTTATCATTAAATACTTAGTATATCATTAAAAGAGTATATCAATTAAATGCTAAATATAATAATATTTTTTAAAATAATTCACAATATTTATAATTGTACATACTTAAAATAATCTACTATATAGAAGGGTTAATCATAACGATACAGAAGATCAAGTGTTGGATAAGTATTGGAAAACGGCCACCAGAAGGTATAATAATGGGCAAGCATTGAATATGACGTTATATCAATTTTATTACACGAATGCACTTTGAAGGGTTTGGTAGCCATGGCAACGCGTGGGGCGTCTCGTAAGGGGATCCTGAATTAGGGTGAGGGTGGATATTTTGGTTTTGTTTGGTATTAGGGGAGACATTTGCGAGGTGAACGCCCGTGCTCTGTTCGATGCGTTTCTCGAATATTCTATTTCCAATATCGGCATACGCTTGATGTTCCATTATCGAATTCTTTCGGTAAAATACACGTCTCATCGGGAGACAAAAAAAAATATCCAGGTACATGCATATTTACATCGAGTTGGTTGTCGGACCA
This sequence comes from Cyclargus thomasi, assembly GCA_026546445.1. Classification (NCBI taxonomy): domain Eukaryota; kingdom Metazoa; phylum Arthropoda; class Insecta; order Lepidoptera; family Lycaenidae; genus Cyclargus; species Cyclargus thomasi. The sequence continues at coordinate 886,705 of JAOTAV010000015.1, read as the reverse complement.
AAAACAAAGCATAACATTACAATTTATTAAAAAGCCGAAATTAAATTTTGACCATTTATTTATTTCTCCAAGTTAGATAGCAAAATATAGCAACAGCAATGTCTGTAATGTTAATCAACACACAAGCTTAGAAAGCTCTTAAGGAACTATAATTGATATCAAACGTGGTTTAAATTTAAATATATGTGGTTATCAATGATCGGAAAGTTTTGTTAATTCCAGTACCTAGTGTTCAATTTTTTTTTCACCCAAAATGCTCGATGCCCAGTCACAAAGTAATTAAAAGACAATATAGGTGCGCCAGCAGAGTATTACATAACCAAATTGACGGGGGACACCAGGAGTCCGAACGCCAAACAATACATCACTGGAGGCCTATCCGTCTAGCGCTAGATACGTTGCAAGTTTGCAACCTACATCACCTAGGGCTGTCACACGTTTGTCGTTACCACAGCGGTTTGTCCCAAGATCACAAAAATCTATTACCTATTTAGTTATATTTGCTCTCGTTATTCAGTTCAAATCCCACCATCCGAATAATAGAAATTGTTGTTTCGAGACAAATGAACATTTAATCAAAGCAACTTTCTGGTACACAAGTGTTAAACAAAAACAAAGGAACCTATTGTTTTTAGGTAAACACCTGCCGATACACAATTGCCAACTCATTAAAAAGTCCCTACATACAATACAGAAAACTTGTTAAGAAAAGTTTCACCCTAGTTTAATAAAGACATTCTTATTTCTTGTTGCTAAGTTTCTTTGTAAATGCGATTAACTTTCGAGCGAAGAAATTTTGTGTCTACTGAATATAAAGACCTAATAAACTTTCGTTTAAACATGAAACACGTGAACGACTAGTTACCAGATTAGCTAACATTAAGTAAATAATAAATAACCTAAGCGATAATTGCTCGATTAAATAATTTCGTAATTATATAATTCTTGTTGCAGGTATAGTAATTATAGGCGTCAAACGAACTAAAATACCGCCAAGTTCATACGCTATGCGTACTCTGATCTCCGCGAAAAGGCAGATTAATAGGTAGCAATAAAGTATGTTAATGGTTCGAAGTAAACAATGAGAGCATTCACACTAGTGGACATGAGATTACTGGCTGTGATAAAGCTATCTAATATAACACTTGTGATAAAACGACTCCCTTGGGGTGTCTGATTCTCTTAACAGCCGCAAAGTAAGCAGCCGCTGTACAATTTATAACACTCTAAGTACAAAGAACATATAATATGATTGAACTTTCGAAAAAGTATGATCGTAAAAAAATATGAAAGTATGTAATTCCTATTCCTAATATTTCATAGCTTAAAACATTATTATATGTCATTGATTGTACTGTTGATTCATGGTTTAATATTATTTCTTCTTCTTTGTTCGTTCAAAAAGTAATAATTTTTAAGTAATGTAATGTACTGATAATATTTCAAATTAAATATTCTCTATTGATGGTTTGCACAAGATTGAAATTTTCAAACTTTTTTTAAATCAAATGGCGTTGGCAGCCCTATATTTACAATCCAAGTGATGGATGCAAACTCCGCAATACATTAGAGCGGCGTGACGGCTCGATCGCTGGCTGTGTGCGAAATGACGTACGGACTGCCACGAGGACCTTAAAAGCCAACTACATACATCATATTATGCAAAAACATGGGTGTGAGTTGAGACAAACCAAGCGATTCCAAAAAGGAAAAATAAGTGTGGCGAAAAACTACACTGCTTTACGGTAAAAAGGAAATGATTTTTATAATTCTCAATATATATGCAAAAAACAATGTATAATAATAATTGATGGTAATTTAATACTTACCCCCTTATTCATAAAAACATTTAAACAGTGTTTAACTAATCAAGATTCGCAGTCCCTTTCTGTCGTGTGATGTTTTCTCAATATTCCAGAAAAGGACTGCGCATCTTGATTAGTTAAACACTGTTTAAATATTTTTATAAATAAAGGTTAAAGTTTAAAAGTCAATGCTTTATATATTGCCTCACAAATAATATTATTAAAATATATGTTTGTTTATAATAATCATTGTTATAGACGATATTATCAATACAAAGCCAACTACTATGTTCTATGAAGACGTTATGTGGATTTAGGTTGGAGCATATTGCGGATGTATTACATTAGGCTGTCGTGTGACATCGGAATGGAGAATCACTACGAATTAGATTCAAACCGATGCGGTACTGCGACACACGGCTATTCACGATGACGAGCAATACAAACGTTGTGATACTTTTATTTTTATAAAATTAGTTGCAAACGTATCACACGATGAAAGTTACTGTCCTTACCCATCGACACTCGCGAAATCAGAGTTGCATTGGATTAGATAAAGATAATACGAGTAATATTATTTGATAACGCATAAGTAAAAACTAATAAAAGGTATCAAGAATTAAATTTAATTTAAATAAGCTTTACTTCGTACGTAATCTGCGTCTGTAAACAATACGGATATTACTCATTTTATATAACTTATTATGTTGAAATTTGTTATTAATCCCCATTACTTTTATCTATATATTAATACACGAGATTAAAACTTTGTACCCCTTTTTACGAAAAACGCGTAGATGCAAAAGCATGGAATTTTTGTTATTGTTGATATAGACGAGGAGCGAGGAATACTAATATTATTTTAAAATATGCTTTAATTTTGAATATTTTTTAAAAAAAGCTACGCACATTACAACACGCACATTTCAATATTTTGACATGACACGATTTTCATACACGAAATACTCTAATGTCTATGGTTGAAGTTTGATTTTTAAAATAAATTTAAAGGACTGGTGGTACCGAGACCTTTATGCCAAATTGAAGTCTGTGATTGAATTGAAAAATATTTATAGTCGAATTTCGACCACAGGGCGGCCCGTACTTTATGTAAAATGAGTTGTTATCTTGCTATACATTATAATACAAAATAACAGCCGCCAGTGTGTCGTAATGGGTATAGCACATGAAAAATTAACGACAGGACGCATTAGCGACAAGCAAAATGAATAATAACTGATGTGTTCGCCGTTCCAAACACATTTATGTAGTCATTAGATAAACAGCGGGCTGTATCTAGAGACATAGTATGTATCATGGCTGAAGACCGCATAATAAATCGTTCCGCAGACAAAGCCTGGCGCTCGGAATAGCTAATGGCCATTAGATACCGCAGGCCATTATCAACGCAATATTCATTATCACTAAGGACTATCTTCGCGTAAAATTATTGCCCCGATAGCGATTATTGTTAATGCATTATTCGTCTTTTGTAACTCATTTGATTTTTTCGTTGACGTTAGGCGACAGTTTCTGTAATTCGTAATCGTAGTGTTACGGCTAAATTTTTAAGACTAGGTCCTGACCAACTACAATTAAAATAAGGGCTAGGATATCTACTTAAGGTAATTTATGATGAAGATAACTCTCGGTAATAAGCTTCAACTTCTCTACCTAAGTGGTCGAAATAAAAATGAGACGTTATTAACAGGTGCCGTTTTTAATGATTTGGGAGTCGAAACGCGTCTCGGAATCCTATAATTAAGTATTGTCAGTTAACAATGGGACGTAATTTTTTGGTTTTCCCCCGCAATTTAAATGTCAATAATTCGCTCGCTTAAAAAGTCATCCCACGTCCTTTTGTTTGAGTAACACGATTTCTCGAGTGAGTAATGAAACGGTAGGGGAAACTCCAATTTGTGTAGAACATTTGATTTGGCGGACGACCGACAATTGGCGAATTGAGCGCCATTGTTGCCAGGCCTTCCAGAACGTTCGACCGGACTGGAAACGGCCCTAAGGTACAGGTGGGGCATTGTATCGCACAGATTTTGAAAGGGTTTCTTTTCCTCCCGTTTCTATAAGAAAGTTATCGCAACAGAGAGAACGCTTAATCAACTTTTATTCTAAAATTAGAAACTAATTTTAGATAAAAGTTGAAGAATTTTTGTAAGTTTGATAGATGTAGCATTTAAAGTCGAATATAAAATAACGTTTAGATGAAACTAACAGACTGTTCGGAGAAAGCCGTTGTTTACTCTTAAATTTAAAAACAAGCGCTGATCCGCCCCGGGACTCGGGAGTGGAAAATCTAGACCGTGTCAACAGAACTCTTTAGGGACCACAAATTAAACTTGCAAAAACTTCCCACTGTTAGCACTTCCAGAATAGTAATTTCTTCGTCCAATAGTTGATCTATTGGGACCCTATTAATTGGAATCGGGCTGAAGCAGATTACAGAAACCCAAAAGGTTTTCACGATGTTGTAAATCAGGTCGATCGCGAGCATATCTGACACGTAACTCCCTCAGGATAAGGCACAATATTGTTTGAGAGGAAACCGCCACAATTGAAATAGCAGAGAATTTCAGGAGCATTTTGGCTTTGAATTGTGGTCATTCGATGGGCGTAAGGATGTTAGGTTATTTTGGCTAGCGTGTATTAATCTTGTGTGATTATTTCTATGTAACCAGTACTTTGCGCATACAATTTTCGTAATCAACCTTATGCTATTTTCAACTGCGTATTATGTAGTGCCTACACTAATTATGTAAAGCTGAAGAGTTTGTTTGTTTGAACGCGCTAATCTCAGGAACTACTGGCCGGTGTTGGTTGGTGTTGGTTAGTCCATTTATGAAGGAAGCCAAGCAGTAATAAAAAAAGTTCTAAAAACGGGATAATTTATAACGGGAGTAGTCTTCGGCAGCGGCTTGTGTTTTTAAGCAACGCTCAAATCTTTGATCATCGGTTCATCACTAATCTTTAGGATCGTGACTATGTCAATACAAATTACTCATGTATGACACATTAGTATAAACGTTTTCATATCTTCCTAATATAGTCAAAATAGAAGATTAATCGCAGAAACACAAACTATTTTACTCGAAAATAGTTCGTGTAGCTAACAATTAACGAACAAGAGGTAAAATAATCCATCACCTTTCACCTCACTAATTAGTAACACGATATTTCGAAAGTACACGCATCTAAATATACCGCCACTATTCTAAGAATTCTTTTTCACCCACACCACGTGTCTCACCTAACATTACACCCGACAGATACGATACAAATTACATTTGTCGAATAACGTTTTAGGAAGAACGAAGATCGAATTTCGATTAAAAAATACTATGTTCGAGTATTGCTATAGAATTTTAATAAAGGTTTTCTTGACAGTAAAATTATTACCTGCAAAAACCTCTACATTTTCCTAGCAGGAAATGTTTAAAGAACCGAAAATTGCCCGTGCAAATAAAAGCATCGTGGAATTAACAGTCGCATTTAGATTCAGTTGAAACATAACATTCGAGCTCCGTTTACAAACATCTATAATTACGTTCCATTTTCAAACGTTCCGTGTTAACGTAATTTAAAAATAGGCGGGTGAAATTCATGAGAATTGCGGACATGAACATATTTTTCAGCGGCAACACCGTACACGGCCGAGTATTTTCCGCCGGCAACATCGCGCACGTCACGTAACAGGCTAATGCATATATTTGTGGTGCTTAATGCGATTTTTTACCGGCACGCTTGAAAATGTAATTTCAATTTGATTAATACCGGTATTATCTGTGCGGCTGGAAGTGAAGTGGTCTTTAGAGCGAGTGCGTTTGTTCGTTGTGTGAATTTTCACAACATTTTCCTCTCCACGTCTCTAGTTCTTCCGTCGAGTATTTAGTTGGTTAACAACTTTACTAACATTAGATTTTGGATCCCCTTAGCTCATTAAGCAAAATTTACATTTCACCGCATTAAACAAGATCCTGCTATATTTCAGTCGTAAAGTAGCTCTCGATTAATTTTTAAGAAAACTTCCCCTAAACTCTGTCAAGATTAAAAATTTTGTTTGGGGGAATTACCCGCCATCAAAATATATGCCTCAACTTGGTAGCAGATTATTTTGAGATTCTTTATTAGGCGCAGAAGGGACGAAATAATGGGGGTGGAGCGTGTCATTTTCTTAGAATTTATTACCCAACTATATTTCTTTCTATGCGTTAGATTTAAATTTTTTAGTCCAGTTAAAATGAAATCTATCCTAAGTTACATTGTATGTCTATTAAACAATATTGTCGACATTTAAAACTTTTACTCTTGAAGGCTGCAAATAATATACATAATAGATAATAAATTTACATATACGATGTTCATATAAATACAAAATATGTTACATACAACGACAAAATATGAAAGTTGTCCAATAATGTTCATGTAAATCTCTCGACACATAAATAATGTATGAAACAAGATTCGGGACGCTTCTTCATAATATTCTCAGGTCTTTTATAAACGAAATTAGCTGTCGCTTTGACTGCAATAACTTACGCTGCAGATTTATAATATTAAAATGATAAAAGAATTAAAAGTTCCGAACAGATGTTTTTACGTCCAGAACTCAGTTAGGTAATATATTACAAATATACAGTAAAATAACATTTTTTAAAATCATTTGTCTGTCTGTTCGTGCCCATAATTCTCTGAAACGGCTAGACCTATTTTGGCGTTTTTTTTTATTTAAACCAAATCAAAGAGGAAGATTAGAGATTTTATCCATATCTGTATACTCGTAATTGGTTGACGCAGACGAAGTCGCGGGCAACATCTAGGAGTGAACAAAAGTTTTTACTTCGAAGCAAGCATAGCGTGCAATAATGTGCCTTCAGCTACCATAAAACAGTGGTAAAATTAGCGAAATTTTCATTAAATTATCATGCAATCGGATGTTAAATAATTAATTCGGTCGGTGCCAGGCACGGCACGGTGGCATGTCACATTAGCCTCACGAAGCTCCTCCAGCGTACCACTTTTATTATAACGCAAATACTGTCACATAACTACACTTTCGAGTGGGCTTGAAGCTACACACCGTGAAAATGCTTTAGAGATGCAAAAAAAAAATTGAAAAGTTTTCGCAATATCAACATACATTTACAATATCTCGTTTCCTCTAGTGATTTATCATTGTAACTATATTCAACGAGGCACAACATGCCAAAGACGTTTTGTGCGTCAATTAGCTTTTGGACTCTATAGAAATTAAGCCCTCGACATCATCGCTTTGATATTCGTGTATTTTGTCTGGCTAATGTGTGTGGGTGTTTACGACGGGCGTACGGACACATGCAAATCACCCGAGGTGTCCAACAGCTAATTGTCAAATCACTTTCGCAGCCGCAATTACACAGCAAGCGGGAGCTTTGTGATTTTGTGACACGGTTTTTTGAAAGGGCCCAAAAATCACGTGACGTGCAGTTGAGGGGTGCATTTTTTTTAAATTCATACATAGATTTAGATTATATAAAGAAAAGATTAATGTGTAAAAAAATGTGTTGGCCACGAGCTCTGTGCACATATAGCGTTGACTATTCATACCAATATGACAAACAGAGCGTAGGACGTATGAAGCGAGCTGTGATGATGAGTAATGATGATAAGGGCGAGGTCAAAATAAACAATGTTCGAGTAAACGTGCATAGACTGAAAGGCATACGGCAGTGATAAATTGTTACTAAGAACCGGCTCTAATTAAACTGCGCTCTGAAAGGGAAGTATTATCCGTCGGAAAACCGACTTTTTAATGTATTTAATAGATAATCTATAAAATACATTAAAAAGTTATTTGTTTTTTTTATTATTAAATACATTAAAAAGTTTAAATTTTAATGTATTTAATAGATAATCTATTAAATACATTAAAAAGTCTGAGAAAAATGTACGTTTGTAGAGATTACTTCGATGAGATCGATATCCATTATTCATTTAACGAGATGTTAATACGTTATTACAACGTCTTAATTATGATAAAACACGAATTCTGTGCAGGGAACGTTCGGGATACAACAAAAAATCAGCTTCGGCCTTAGGAACTCCCCCGAAGTTATTATAACTTTAACGAGGATAATATATTTTCGGCGCTATCTTGTTTGCGATCCATTTAAGTTACATACAACATAAATAAGCTTAACTAACTTGAACGGGTATTATATTCATTAGCACGGTACTGTGGGTAGACATCAATACAGAATACGCCGATTAAAACAGAAGGATCTATAGACTCGTTACGACTGTTGTCGCTAGATGTTCGCGTTAATTGAAGAAAATTATTTGTTCTAAAACGTTAAAGCTACTGTAACAAGTAGTAACATCTATACATATAAAAAATCAGTAAAATTGGAGTGCCTGTATATTTAATATGTTTACAAAATATGTGGGGGTGCTAATGAACAGTTATAGAACACATCTAGACAAAAAAAATTGTCTATTGACGCACTAATCTCAGCAACTACTTAACGGATTCGAATAAATATTTTTTTTAATAGCTAGTTTTAATAATAAGTCTAGGCAACACACATAATACTTTTTTTTCCGGGGAAATGTACGTAGGGTTCTCGCGTGATATACAAATTTTTGCGCAACGAAGTTGCGGGCACCAACTAGTTATTATAAAAATGATAGAGTTGCTCGGACTTAAGAACAAATATTGTGTATGCGCAAAGTATATAACCAGCTGTACCAACATGTTATAGAGGGTAAAAACAAATATAATATGAAAATTTATGGGCGGGACTAGCGAAGTTTCGATATAAACTGACGAGGCACGAATTCATTAATTTAACTAATTTCTAACAGTTTTCAACTCGATTAACAATTCAGTTCGTTGTATAATTTTACAACCTTAAATCTTTAATTAGGGCTTGATTCACCGACGTAGTTAAATGGTTGAACTTTATGAAAGGTTAGGATAAAAAATTGGAATTTGTTGCAGCCCCGATTTTTTAAAATCTGGTCTTCAATAACATTCGTGTCAATATTGTTTTGGGATAAATACCCACAAATGAAAGTAATATACGATTTATTAGTGTAATTTACATATAAAATTCGGCCCTACACTAATATTATTTGAAGGGCCAGGTTGTTGAAATAGATAATAATTGAACAAACACGATTAATTGGAAGATAAGCGCCGAGGATTCCGAAGACATCGTCAGATTCGCAAATTATCACAGACGCTGTTTTCACAGTATTAATGAGGGGTTGGGTCTGTATTAAGGAGCCCCGATCTATTTGAACGTATATTTTGTCATCGGAGCGAAATATATTTATTTACAGAACTAGCGGACCCGACAGACGTTGTCCTGTCTGTCTTAGTTTGTCAATCTAAACCATTCTCGAATTCCATAAAGAAACACAGAAAAGATTCAGAAAAATCGTGCCGGTCGTTTGAGAGGTCACACGCTCACAAGAATTATATATATTAAAAATGTATAGTTTACCTCTGCCATTTGGACATTGTTCATAATTAGGATTCCGGGACTTCGGCTCAACTTACCTAAAAACAAAAAAAAGATAAATTAAAATTTATATAAACAGCGTACTTCAAATCAGAATACTAGATTGTTCTATTTTAGCAGCTTAATATCTAAGTCATGAGCTAAATAAAAAATGGTATATGTTATGAAAAAAAATCCAGAAAATGTTGAAAATATTCACTGGCTATAACCAGCTCGGACCCATTAGACGCACAAAATATAAAAAGTTATGTTGTAATGATAAAGATATTAAATTCTAAACATAAAATTAGGTCCACATTAACAACTAAATTGCTAATAAAAGGGTCTAAAAAGGTTATGAAAAGCTTCACATTTACTGGTCTTTTGCATGAGCTTTTCTCCGAAATACCCCTCAATGTGAAAAAGCGATGATAAAATTTAGACGTTAAGCGTAATCAAGATGTAAAGTTGCTACATCTCGTATATATCTTTATTCTAAACCAAACCTTTTAAATTAAGTAAGAAGTAGTTAGTTTTAACGTTTAAAGTGATGATGAGTGACTAGCTGTTAATAGTAGTCAGCGTCCGTGGCCTACTGGGTAAAACCTTTTGGTTCGCAGACATTTTCCAATCTCAATTACATAATACGGATGCCGTAGGAGTCATGCTTCGGCACAAACGGGGCGGGCTCGACCGGAGTGATACTACGGCCTCACAGAAAACTGGCGTGAAACAGCATTGTGCCGAGTTTCATTCAGTGAGTGAGTTTACGGGTGGCCCAACTTCCCTAATCCCCCTATACCTATTCCCATTGCCTACTCCCTCATAAAGGCCGGTAACGCACTTGCGACTCTTCGGATGTTACGAGTGTCCATGGGCGACGCCAGTTGCTTTCCATCAGGTAGCCCCCTAAATATAATTTAAAAAATATAACAAAACTCTCTCATCGCGGAGGAATGTTCCGGGATAAAGTATCCTTTTCTGGTGCTACATAAGATTTCCAAACATGAGCAAAATCGGTTCAGCTGTGTGGGCGTGTAAGGACATAAAATATACATTTTAACATGACACCCTCATATGCTATCACTTGTTCAAAGACTTTGGAATTTTACCAACTAAATTCAGCTACCGTAGTAATAAGTACCTTTGTTCACTGGCTTCAGAACACTTCAAGTTGTTCCATATATTGTCCGTTTGCATGAAAAGCGTCACATCACGAAAACCCTAGTTTTGGGGAAATTAAAATTTTGTTATTAAACTTGCTATTGTGGTTTTTGTAGTCTATGAAACAAAAAACTAATTGAAACCTGTTGTAATTTTATATACCAGAAAAACCGTAATCACAAAATCAAACACAAAATTTCGCTTTCACAAAAGTTGATTTTTTTGTGATGTGACTGACACCTTTCTTGCCGATGGACGATAACTAGATAACTATGATATATTTTGGGGTTACTGTAGTATCTACCTGTATATGTGTAGAATGTAGATACCAAAATATGTTATTATGTCAAGACACACGCACCACGGCGTGTTGGACACGCCTACACACTTATCTTACATCCATACTTTAGGAGCTTTTTGTAATCTTGAACTGTAGAAAAAGTTTCACGATAACATAAACCGTATAAAAACATTCCCATTACTTTTTAACACCTTCGGGTCCCCTAGTACTAGATAATGACTCTTTCGGTCCGCAGTGCCCTGCTTTATTAAAAGGGAAAATATTTTTATGCTTAATTTACTCCAGCCATTTCATTAATTTTTATGCTCTATAATAAAATCTCCATTCCTTTGAAATTAGGATCCAACAAAAAGTGGTTATTTAAATCAGAAAATTAGGATTCGGTAGAAATATGATCTTTGCATTTTGGCAGCTTCGAAAATTAAAAACGAGGAGAAAATTTATCTCCGGACGGAGCAGCTTTTCGAGGGTTTTGAAATTGAGAAAATTTGAGATGAAAAAAACTAGAAGACATTTAAGATTCAGTCGCACATTATCAGGACAAGTAAATAGCCTACCGGCTTAGTTTGCTTCTGAAGACAATTATACTATAATAGAGGTCGCCTTGGTTCCAAATTCGACCATAAATATTTCTCTCACTATTCAATCACAGGCTTAAATTTGACACAAAGGTGTCGTTGTTAAATTTGAATTTAAAAATTACATACTTCAACCATAAAGAAAAGAGCATCTCGTGTATGATTATGGTGTCATGTCAAAAAATTGTAATGTGCGTAGCGTTTTAGTTATTAAAAATATACAAAATTAAAGCATATTTTAATATAATATTGGTATTCCACGTCCCTCATTATCAACTATAACTGGGAGAAATTTCATGCTCTTATATCTACCCGTCTTTCATAAAAAGGGGTACAAAGTTTTCCGCTCTCTCTCTCTCTTTTAGATATAGATATAAAATGGGCGAGACACATTCGTTAGCGACAAACGTGCAAAATGTAGGGTCTGAGGGCTGTTTAACGGCCAATATCCGCTCTATCAGCGGAGGCCGGAAACAGCTGGCGAACGTCATTTAACGTCATTTATTTGGCGAAGTAAACGACCTGCGATTCGCACGCACCACGCATTTGTCGAGGACGTGGGCACAGACGAGCACACTTTTCTTAGACGAGACACTAAGCTACAAATATATAAAAAAATATACAGATTGTAACTAAGAGATATTACACTCGTATAAAACACTGTATAAACTTTCAAGAAGACATAGCATAGTCACACTAGTGACTATGCTATGTAAGTTACACTAGATTTTTAGAGCATCTAATATTTTACATAGAGAAAAAAATAGGGTTTAGTCGTACCATTTAGAGAATACCTTTAATACTTTTAATGTATAATTGTAACGTGTTTTTCTAACGTAATCCGTGAAAAACAATTTTATAAAAGCGCATTCAGAAGATCCGAGCCAGTGTGTGATGTAAAACTTGAAACAATGTGAACAATGCCGAGCGTGGGGTGGCCGACACATTTCTATTATAAAAATATTATTACGACTCCGCTTCGTTTTGATGTTACATATTTGTGTCATATACATACTATAACAAATCTTAACGTTGAAACCACGGAACTGATTACGTTAATACAAGAGAGTTCTGGCCAAAAGACAAGATAAATCCGGGTGTCGAAAGAATATACGGATCCAATATGATAGATAAATTTCGACGCAAAAAAGTTATCGGTCGAAAGAGATGCTGTCATTTTTTTAAGAGCTTATGCTGTTCCACCGCTGGGCAAAGGCCCCCCCCAAAGTTGTCCACTCTTCTCGATTCAGCGCAACCGTAGGTAAGTCTGGCAGGTGTTTGTCAAGATCGTCGTGCCATCTCTTTCGAGGCCGGCCGTGACGGCGCTGCTTGTCGCGTGGTACTTACTCTGTGGTGATCTTGGCCCATCGATCAGAATGCATCCGGGTCGTATGTCCCGACCACTCCCATTTTAACTTGGCTGATTTTATTCCATATTACTGCTATGCTGTCATATTACCAATAAATATTTGCACCTAGTTCTAAGAGATTCTATTTAAACTTGACCTTTAAAAAAATAATGCATTATGAATTTTTATTCATCTAAAGTCTATACTATGACACAGGTAGGTTAAGATCATTAATTTAGTAAAGATATGCTCGGGAGAAAATGTTCCAACAAGTTTGTCGTTTAAAGTGATAACAAATTCCGTAATTCGCGATACATTCCGCAAACTCGAGTAATATTTTAATGGCGACGAAGTTCGTCGTCAGCACGCGAGCGGAACACGCGCGACAAAAATTCACAATTTTTAACTTTATAACTACTAATTACGAACTTCCATTACAAAAGCTGCTACCACGTGTATGCAAATCACGAAAAAAACTTATAGAAACATGGTTCGAAAGCCTAATTCTATTATTATCGTACAAAGAAGCAAACCTATAAAAGCAACAAGTAAACGAGCCAAATTCTGACGAGTACGTATTGTACCCCAGTCATTTCCACTTCATTCATTATCAGAACAAATCTAAAACCCAGTCAGCTTTATTCGGTATTCGACTTCATTAGTCGTGTTTTGAGTCGGTCGGTTATTAATCTGTTTGTTATACAACTTCGCTCGTTATAACTATCGCAATAGGGAGTAGTGTGGCGTGCGCGGTGCGGTACGACAGCACTGATTTAAACCTCGGAGCGAGCCGTTCGCAGTCGTTAAGGAGTTTTAATATATAATGCAAAGGGAAACTATGAATTGATTTCGACGTTACAAACGAAGTTATATAAAACAGTTCGCCTAACGGAATTGTAAACTTTCCCCAGCAATTGTAAGGGTGTTGTGTAAACAATGAAGCCGGGACTCGGCTAAATTGTGTTGTTTTAATTATATAATTTTTATATTTTAACGTAAGCAATGTGGCTGCTGATTAATAATAATAAAGGTTTCTACATGTGCAAGCGGGGTAAGTTTAAACTCTTATATGTACCTATGTTAAAAACATTAGCCAAAGAAATACTTGTTATAGAATTATCTTCATTCTTTTATTACTAGCGAGGATTTTTTACCCTAAGCTTATTCTTAAAAAAAAATATACCGTGAACATCGATGTTTTTGTAAAAAATCGAAATAACTACGAAACTAAAATGTTAAGATGAACGATTTTTATATAATATAAGTATAATCCCTAAAGGAAATTCTTATTTCTTGTTGGCGCTAACAAAAAATAATTAATATATAATGAATAAATTCATTATATATTAATTATTTTTTGTTAGCGCCGGTCAAGGCCGTTGGCACATGTATTTCCCTTAAATGTAAAAAATACTTATTTCACACTTTGTTTATTAACGTGAAATGTTCTACTTTTTACGTTCGCAAAAAAATTACCATATTTTTATGAAAATAATTTATAAACTTAGTGTTGCCAACACGCCAGCGCATTAAAGTATACCAATTTGGTTTATGCACGAAACTGAAAATGAACTTCAAAATTTTAAATGTAAGCGTCGGATGAAGCGGACTAAATCGTGCTGCGACTCGTGTATAGCTTCATTACCCGTCGACTTCGGGCCGTATAACCGGCGGCGCCGTGTCGCGCGGCAATGGACTTTTATTTAAAATTTAAATGAAAAACTTCACAAGCTCACAAACATTTTATGCAAATTGAAAACTATTAGTTTTGACGTCCTTTTACAATGATTAGGTTTGTTAAACGCCCCACGGGCGAAATATGAAATATTTTCATGACGAAGTTTTATTAACTATTTCTCTATATCGCCGTGTTTCGGAGACGGGCGCGAGTCAATAGAGTTCAACGAAGTCGAACGTCGACGAATTAGTTAACTCGAAAATCTGAAATTATTTAAATTCGGGTTTCGAGTGCTTTTAAACGTTCACAGTACATTAGCGTCGAAATTGCAATAAGTTGAGTGCATTGCGTGTTTCCACAACTGCATTGCAGTACATCGCTCGCCCGGCGCGCCGGCCGGCCGGCTAGCACGCCCGCCGCCGCCCGACGCCCGGTCCGCTGGGATACATCCGATCTCTTTTGTTGCTCGAAACACAATTTGAGATTGAAGAACTCTAAAATACATTTTATGAACCCTAAACAAAACAATCCAAACCGTAAGCACAGACGCGAACTAAATAAAGCTGCAGCAGAATAAAGCTTTTGGTAATAATAAATAAATAGATTGGTTACATCGAATCGGATATATATACCTGCATGGGAATCGATAATAACTCAACGCACATAACGTGCACACGTTGCAGTTTGCCCCGCCCTTTGAGCGCGTACCTTTTGTATGTAAAAAAAAAACATAATCCAAACGTGGTGACATAATCTTCGCGCGCGAATCACATCTGCATCGTGTCCCCGGAGTGCGGAGCTCGACTGTCAAAGTATTAATGGATTTGATTTATCACCCCGTCGATACGCGAACACTCGGTTTTACGACTTATACCTGGCAACGTCGCCAGCGCTAGTCGAAACCAGCTGGTGGCGCAAATTAATTGTCAAAAAATTGAATCATTTCATTCATCATCGACCGCCATTAATCATTATCGTCGTCGGCTCAAATTGCCACATTTGGTAAGGGGCGAAAACAAATTTAGCGTGGATGCTGTAGTATAAATCGTCTCCCTGCAATTACGTATAACACGAGAGACGTGATAGTCTGAGGTTTAATAGGGGCAAGTTTTAACTTTACGTTAGGGTTGGCACTTGTCTATTCTCGTTAACGGCCCGTGAGGTCGTTACGTTGACCATAAAAATGATATAAGAATGCGACGGAGTTATTTAAGTCGCGTCGTTCTAATATACGGCCGTCGTACACCGTATAACACACGCGCTGCACGTACAATTTATCACTTTATAATTTTTCCCTCTCCAAAAACAACAAATTAGGCAGATAAATCTCGCCGGAACCGGGCAGGCAGCGAGCACCCTCAGTGATATACCCGTGGAGCTGCAGGTGCGTTTAACTTCGAGATACACATTACGTCGGGCACTAATTTATTGTTACAATCGAGTGGAAGTTAGCCCGTTACATTTAGCATAAATTCGAGAAGTTTCGCGCCCGTAATATCGTTAATATCGTGCGTTGTGTTGTAATATCGTAAATATCAGATGTAACATCGCCTGGAAGTTGAGAATTATTAAATTAAATTCAGAACGGATACACCGACAATCATACCGCTCCGAATATTGTTTCCATTTTATGAACCGTTTCGGAGTTGTCGCTTTAATGTCACTTTTATTCGGAACTACATTTATTTTAATCAACGCTCAGTTATATTATATCGTATAGGAAGATGGAAACGTGTAAAATATAATAAAATTTTGCAACTAACTTTTTCACAATTATTTGTCAAAGTTCATTTCATCCATTAACCGTTGCTTCAACAATTTAAATAAAATTTACGACGCCTAAGTTCTAGGATTCGATCTTTATATTTCTCGTAGAATTTATAGCTGGCTACTAAGATAAAAGTTGAAAGGCGAAATCCACGCGAATGGCGCTCTTATCTCAAATATTTACAGCGCCTGTCCGCTTCGCTATAGATACGGACGGATCTCAACAATTGAAACTATATTGATAGGATACATGCTATTTGCATGTGATAATTTAATAACACTATTCTTACGAAGTTTTTTTTGTACAACTGTACTACAATTGGAAAAAAAAACAAACTATTCGAAACAGCAAATTTATTTATTTATGGAGATTTAACAACTTACATAAAACAGTATGAAAGTCCACAAAGTTTTGTAAAGCGGTATGCAATAACAGAAGCCGTTCTCGGAATGTAATTACTAGATTACTGAAGGTCAGGACGATAAAGTCAATACACGAATAAACCACAATTATTCCCAACCAAAATCGGATTGTCTCGAAGAATTGCTTCGGGTAAAGTTTTATACAACCCAAAGCTAGGGTTGTCGAAACCAATGTTTCATATTATATCACGAACACTATATAATTAAAAGGCCGTTAGACTCAAGTTCCATTTTCTTTTATCATCGTTGAGATCTTGACCTATGTATCTAAACAAAAAGTTTTTTGTTCCGTAATTATTATCCTGTAAACCATTTAACATAATTAAGTCAGTGTCAACCCTAGCGATGCCAATAAAACGTTAAGGGATAAGTTGGAAGTTCGTATCAATTGCTTTTATTGATAGACTCGGAACGTAGTCATACTTGTATGTTGCTACTTACCGGCCCTCTACGGCTTCGCTAGTCCTTTTACCCTATAAGCAAAGCGTACTACTCGGATTCTACTTAGCTTAAGTGCTCAATGTCTAGCACTTTCTGAAGTCAATATTTTATCTCGCTAACATTTTTAAAGAAAATATTTTTATCAGGTCTCGAATATCAGGAGCGCATTTTGCTTGTCATAAGGGGCAAAAAATGTGTTTTCTTATAATTCAGGAGTAAACTAGGAATGTAAATTAAATATATAATAGGTGGCGCTTTGTGTCCGAATTAAGAGCACCGTGGACCGTAGTCCGTGGTCCGTGTCGCAAAGCGAAAGTTTTCACCATATCAAAGACGAGTTCGTTAAGCATACACCTTTATAAACGTCAAGCAAACTTTACAGGCGCATAAATTCGGGTGCCGCCCCGAACCTTTTAAAACGGAACTGTGGTATTGCCGCTCGTAAAACCAAAGGAAAAGATACATTTACCTGATTAAATTGCTGGTTTGTTACTGTAACACGATTTTTCTCGGGTTCTTTGGGAAGTTCGAGTTGCGAGTCTTAAGTTGCCTATTTAAAAGATTAGGTAAGAATAAACTTCAAGTGTGTGTTATGTGATGGTTAAATTTCAATAACTTTTTTGTTTAACAACTCACGCAAGAATTTTTTCGACATCGATGTCGAATAAGATAAAACGATGTTTTATTGAAACCGGCACAGGCATCATGTTTAAACCTCGATATAATAATTTATTTCATAAATAACGCGAACGTTTTTAACGTTAACAGCCATAAAATAACGTAACCCGTAACGATATCCTCCGCGAGACTTAACGATTGTAATTCCCGAAGAGCCTCGGCGTTTCTTACAAAAGCTTTTTATTAAATAAATTGATTTTTTAAACAAACAACGCACAATTTTGTCTCTCGTAAAAAACTTCTGATGTGAAAAAGTAATTCATATGTTTTTATGATATTCGTTGTACCGATCTCTATGTACTCGTATTTTGGTACCGAAAGTGTTCATGCCACTTAGCTGTCTTATAGGTAATAGAGTCGTTGTCTAGCAATAGCTGTACTGAGATCTTTGATTGTAACATGTAATATTGAACGTAATTATATTAAGTTAATAATTTCCATCCAATTAATTCACAATACGTGTGAAATTGAGTTAACTCGCTAAATTTAGACCGTGACAAAGGTCGTAAGCAAGACACCGCACAGTGCACAAGGTGACAATACGACACGGCTAACAATCTATAAAGCATTTCCTAAAGGTGCTATTACAGGACCTATGTAAATAAAATCGAATAGTTTGCGTAATATAAATCCCCGGAGATCCTATTGTTTTCTCGAATCGAATCAACATAAAAACAAAGAAAGCGCAAGTTAAGGGCGAACAACAAAGGATCGGATTTGGGTGTAATATTCAAAGGAAATATCTAGGGGCGTAATACGTATCGACAAATACGTGTTTAATCAATCATCTCCGAGCCATCAGCGTATTCAACAAGTGAAAACAAAATTGTTATCGAGGCCGACAGTGTCTAGGGATGTCGTTCACCGATATTCGCATTAATCTTATCGATTAGACATCGATAGGAATGAGAAAAAGCTTTTAATGCCCCGAGGGACTCGGCTTTCAGATTTCGTAATAAATGTATTCATGACAGCCGATTCCTCTGTCATAAGTGATTTCTTATAAGTTTGTATTATCATAATAATGCCGTCGAAAATGGAGGATTAATTCGACCGAAGGAACAAATTTTATTGATCTATATCAGTGTTTACTGCCCTGCCCGGGTGTTACGTTTTATTATGCAAAGAACTCAACGCGAAGTGTAAAAGTAACAAACTTGTCCCACTAATTTTTATAAGTTATGCATAATTTAATCTTCGCGTGTTAAAGTGATGACGTAAATGCCCACATTATGTAGTAGCTCAAACGAAAGTAAAGTACATATTAGGATTTTTCATACGATGCGGTTTTAAAATGAAAAATTAGTATTCATCATTGATGTGAACACGAGTAAAGATCAAAAAGTATTTATCATAATCTCTGGCTCCGCGTATTCCGTCGGTTTACTATGCATGAGGCGGGCACCCTATCAAATATTGCACATGTGTGTATTCCCCTTTATTAATGCGTGCAGCAGACCGTGCAATGTATACTTATTTAAGTCCCTTTCAGACGCACCGTTTATAGCTTCAAAGTTAAGCGATTCTGTCGCATATAAAAGGTAAAATATTATGCAGGTAAAAATATTTGAAATTATACAGCTTTTATACAAGTGGGCAACTTATAAAATAGCTCCTATTTATGAAGAAATAATGCATTAGATGCTCAGAAAAAATGTAGCATAACTAGTATAACAATATCATTATGTTGAATAAATCCTAACAGAAAACTGAGACTCGCTTATAATTTAATACAAAAGCCCGGCCATTTTCTCGAACAAAGCAACTGCTTAAGAATTTTTTTACCGAGTTACTATCATAATTACTTTACACTGCGGGTTACATCTGATATCCTAATCAATACAACGCTGTACGCGTTACAAAAAGCGTCGAATAATTAAAAAACGCGTAGGAATTAATCGGTCCGTGTAAAGCGTGCCTAATTTATTGGAGTGTGGGGCCGGCAGATGTGTGAGGCGCCAGCTGCCGCGCGCCCTACCCTTGTGTACATATAATTCGGCACGCGCTATGCTTTCACTAAATAATACATTATTATTAATGTTACTTTTCATTGTATCTTATGCAGTTGCTATGCGTGACGCGAGGGATCGATAAACCGGCCGGGAAAAGTATTAGTGGGTCCGACAATTATATGGAAAGCTTTCAGCGTGTATAAAAAATCCATTCGACTATTTATGATCGTTATTAAAGCTCAAGGTGATATGCAACCGAGGCTTGTCGTTTACACGTGTAAAGGGAATAGAGTGGATGGTTTTCAGACTTAATAAGCTATCAAATTATTATTTTAGTTAATGAGTAGAGAATTTACATACGATTTACTCCAAACAGCAAACAATACATGTACAATCAAAGAAGTTGAAAGAGATACAGATCGTGGATCTAAGTAATTTAGTCGGGTTATGTCAAACTCAGGCGACATATTGCGAATTAAATAGAATTGACAAATTCCGACCAAATACCTAGGTCCGTATTGGTTCTCTTTCAATTTCCTCCAATATACATATTAATATTTTTACAGAGTCAATAACTATATTTCATGGCCTGTCTTTGTCTGATATTTTTAAAACGTCACATGACAAAGACTACAATAGATCTAGAACTTACACGCAGTGTGAATAATTTTTATTAAAGAGTGAGGGTTTTCCACAGTATGTATGAATGTTCCCACACATAACCTTCACACCCTTGCCCACGGACTGATGAACCGAGCACGTAAGGTCACGCCCTAAGTATCGCGTTACAATCGATAGCTGTGCCAACAAAATAAGTAAGGGTGTACCGATTCTACTATTTTTATGAATAAAACACCCAAATACCAATAAGAGAAGAAATGCAACACACGTATAGACGATCGATCTAAAAAAATTTTACTGACGAGCGTTTTTTTTCAATCAATTCAGATTCAGATTTAGATTTCAATTCAAAATCATTCCAGACGCGTGACTCCAGTCTTTTACTTTACGAAAGTTTATAAGTAACTCTAAGCTTTAATCTACGATACAGTTCTGATACCAAATCACGCAAAATTTGACTCCTGATGTAGAGTAGCTTCAATATATTATATTACGAGTATTATCTATGACATACCAGCTTTTCTCCCTATTCTTTTCCCTTTGGGGGGAAAAATCTGGATAAAAAATCTGAATTACCTGCAAGGCGCATGCTTTCCCAGTCCGATCTGGCATGAGGTTTAGACTAAGATAACTAGTCACCTCATCGCTCAAAAGATGACGCCTTATTATTAAAGTTTATGACGCTGGTTATGTATTAAAGTGACACAATTCAAAACTGGCAATTTTAAATGAGAGAGCAGAGAAAAAAAATTGCAGCAAGATTCGATCAATCACTTAACGACACTAGTATTGTAACTCAGCCTTCTGTTAAATACGAATATAAGTTTAATTCACATAGGAAAAGTTGATTTTTTGGTGTATTGAACTCATTTTTGCCACATTGGGTATTGTGCAGTTTTAGCACATAACTAGGGATGTGTAAAAAGAGGAACTAACAATAATTACGTCGTACCATAATGCTATTCGTAAATGTAGCCAAAGCTTACTTATTTTGACGAATTAACGCGTAAAACGGTTTTATAGCGACAGTAAAAAGTCATGACATGGTAACTATCCATTTTAATTCCGATCCGACGTTCCATTACATTACATTGTAATGTGTAATACATTATTTAATCAGCAATATTAAACTTTACGCCAAAGTTACTTATACGTGTGACCCTATAATCTGTTATAAATTATATCTTTGTGTACGCGAATAACTTCTGAGGCGCTTTCTATATCAATATGTCGTAACTGTAATAAGCTTACCACTTTTACGATAGTAATTTATTATGTGTCATTATGTATAATATATGTTTCTGAAAAATGCCGTTTAATTTTTGAATTCACGTAGAGTATAGACCTAGGTGGCTTATACTTAAAAAAAAAACCTACTAAGTATGTGCGTTGTAGCACAACGTAGGAATCAGCTTAGTGCGGGAGTTTTTAGAACGTTCCGTTTTACTCTTGAAAGTTGTTTAAAATATTGACTAAAAAATGTATACTTGGGACTTAAGCAGTCATGTGATCGTGATACATACTTCGATCAATAAGTATAACAAAAATTTAATACCGATTCTACAGAACACATACGAAGTAGATAGCACAAGAGTAAATAAAACCTTTTTAAATAAATTAACGGAGAACGTTCTAAATTATTCGCGGGCAGAGCTCGGGTATTCGGAACTCAGTAGCAGATGTCACGGGACCCTAAAATCCACCGTTTAAAAGCCTTGCAACATAATTCAGATGTACCCTGTACCTATCAATTAACTCAGTTTAATTTGAAGGTACATCGTGAAACGGAACGAAACAAATTCTCTAATTCGTTTGCCGCCATTTTCGAATGTTCCCCCGTTCCATTTTATTTCGGAGCAGAGATATTGGAACCTGATCCGGTTTAGGTTGCTAGGTTGTCCATTGAAGTTGTTTCTAGATCCCATTGTAACTGTCGACTTTACATCGTTATTGTAGCATCGATCAAAGCTTCTTGGTAGTTGAATAGAAAACATGCAATTCGAGTAGTATTTAAGGACAGTATAAAATTGCAGCGTAGGCATTAACAATAAAGGTCGTTTATTCGGTACAAACAATAGTAGCGCTTAAATGCTGACATATAATTCAGCAAAAGTAGACCCAAAAGGATTATTCTATCAGACAACCTCGCACCCTACGATTGTATTGTTTATTTCGTCTCGCTCTAGCGAGGGAGAACGCCGGGGGTACGAGCGAGAGGTGAGACAAACAACAAAAGCGAAACGATCATTGGTCACCCTTCGTATTGCACCCTATTCATGCGACACGTGCCAGTTCGAGGGACAGAATTGCCACTTTAATGAGAAATTCGCTGCTGTCGAGCTTCATTTGCATTATAGTCGAGATAACAATAATGAGTAAGCGGCGGTCCTTTTTTAAATAAAAAAGTAGATTATCATAAGCGTGGCTCTCGGTCTATACGTAGATGGAACAATGACAGGGTTTGGCCAGTGAGCCTATCTTTTGTATAGAGAAACACAATACCGACCCTCACACTATGTTCAAAATTATCGGTCCTCGGAGAAATTGAATGAGAACTTTTAGACCTCACGAGGGATAACGCGACTAATTAGCTCCCTTACTACCGATGTAGAGTTTTCACAATCATGCGTACATCCGCCATAATCAATCCAACTCAAAATTATCAATCAAAATATCAATTATATCTCTATAAACCAATTTCGAATCAATAAAAAACTCATTCTGGCTAGGAATGCACGATGTAAATTGCGCAGATCACTGGAAGCCATTTAATTACATATAATTAATCTATGTAATAATATTCATTTGACGCGGATAATCCCGGTATATATTAATGTTATTGCGAATTCTCTTGTATGTCATATCACGTTTAACAACGGATTAGCCCGCGAGCTCGCGGTGCGCCTGATCACCGAATGCTGTTATTGAAAATGTAATAAGCCGCCGGAACGTACAGCTAATTGTGAAGTATTCGCTAGTGGGCGCTTAGTTTAATGAATACAAGGGATTAGCAGTCGCTTATATCGCGGGAATAGTTTTAATGGCGCACAAAATTTTTACTTCACAAGATCCAGTATCAACAAAACGCGAACGTGACTTAGCCAACGAAGCTACAGTTTAGGCCTAAAATTTAGGCGCCATTTACAATCCATGCTCCGATTGCGAAACCCACTTGAATATGGATAAGGCGACAGTTGCCATCGTCGATAAGGAAATGGAGGCAATCACTACATAACTAGCTGAATTTTAAGCGGAATAGAATAATTTATTGAATAATTCCAATTATAACACTCGTCGTCGGAAGAGAACGACGGATTAAAGAACGACGAATCGGAATTCATGATTTGAATTTGGAAGTGTTGAGTTTCGGCTGTTAGCGCGCCTAGTTATTTTGTGCTTCGGGTAACAAATGATCGGAGCCTAATGGATTTCGATTACGGCGCCCAGTGCCTCTCTCTACATTACTGGAATAAACGAAATGGCCGTGCTTTTATTTCCGACTAGCTGACCCGGCGAACCTTGTTTTGCTATTAACGTGGTGGCCTTGCCACATACAGGCGCGAATTAATTACAAGAGGAAGTACGTAATAAAAAGAATATTATATTCAAACCTATTAATTTTGAGCTTACTCAAATCCTTAGCTTGGTACAAGTCAGACGCTTATTAACCTTGCCGTTTATAGTGATTTCAACTGAGCAAATATATTTTTTCGGGTTTTGCCTTCTTTTAGCATAACTTTAGGTAGTTACCTAAACTCTTAGTCAAGTGACTGAAATTATATCTAGATAAGTTTAATAATATCTGAATGTGACTAACATCTATATAATATTTAATTTTGTATGATCTGTCATACATGTTGGAAGTATATTGAACTTTCACACTTGACTAAAAATTACGGCATCTTCCCCGTGCCCTGCGTGTAGGGTTGTCAATCGCTAGAGTGTAATCCTTGCGCCACGTCCGCACATTTCCGCGTAGTCACGTCCCTCGAGGATCAGAGCCCTTCTGCTTAACTTGTCCTTAACGTATTGAATATCGAGACATTTGCGAGAAACGCCGAGTAATTCGAACACGACAAAAACTACGCATGAACCTAAAAGGATTCCCTGATTTACGGACGCGCCACCTTTTACAATTTAAGATTTATCTCTACCTGCTTTGATGTCCGCAGTCTTAAAGGTTCCTAAATCTTATCAATAGATGTTTCCTCAGTAATTGAATTTTGCAAGATCCGCGCTATATTATAAGACACGCGCGTACTTTTTTAAAGGATTTAAATTTTTCTTGTCTTTGCAGTTGTTTAAATAAATAACGTTTTACCTTGACGTGCACTTAATTGATAGACAGCTACTTACCTGAAAATAAAAAAATTATATTAATTACAATTATTTTGAACCGAGGACTAATATAACCATATCTTTTTAAAAAATTCCAATATATTATGAAGTATTATGTTCAGATATTGTAAGCGAAACTAATAAAGAAGCTAACAAGCTTACATAACACTGACATAATATATACTATATTAAAGATTGGATATCGAGGAATTCCGATATTCAGAAGTATAAAATATAAATCCAATATAACTTTTCAAGTTATTTAAAGATTAATTAAACATTTATAAAACTTGGTGGGCGGGGAAAATATTTTTAAAGAAACTCGAAGCGATCGGCCCTAATCAAGATCCTTTCATTCCCCTTTCCTTGATTCTTATATTAAACGGTCATTCTTTTTATCACTCAAATTTTTATAGGTAAGTAAATAAAAAAAGGATCGAACACGTTGGCCCTTAGTAATAATACATTTTTGACGAAAAAAAAATTGTAGATAAATAACATCCCACAGTCCACACCGGTGGTAAAATATACGAGCGAAGCGCCTGCAGCTAGACTAATGCCGCCTTTGATAAAAAATTCGAAACATGTGAAATCAGTTATTAAACTTACAAAAACCGTATCTCTTTGTTCATATATCAAATACATAAATCTAATAAATATTGTAATATACTGGGACGATTTGTGATTTGCTTTGTCATAATGGAATGAACCTAGAGCATTTTTTATTCAAAAGTGTTTATTTAATTAACATTCGATTTCTACCAAATATTTATTAAAACTTAGCTTCTTTAATAAAAGTAGGTTAGGTTATAAAATGCAAGAATCAAACAGGACAGTAATCATGTCCATGGGATCAAACAATAATATTCATATTTATTTGATAAGTGCCGTATATGTTATCCGTAACTAATATATTAACTGCCCCTACAAGTCCCAGGCAGGTAATGCCGTCGGTGAAAGCTAATTAATAATAAAAAGGAACCTTTATCATTAACCCAGTGTATAATACAATCAGAGAAGTTGAAACCGATACATATCGTGGATCTAAGTAATTTGTTTAGGTTATGTCAAACCCAGCCGACAAATCACAACTTATATGGAATTGACATATTCCGACCAAACGACATATCTATCAACTGGTCTGTTTTTCAATTTCCCCAATTATACAGTCAAATACTCTTTCAATAAGAGCAATAAGAGCATGACAACAGGAGATCAGACTGTATTGAAACATAAAGCACGAATACCTGTAAGAGCGAGGCGCGACAAAGCTATTGTATCTCCCAACAATCCTCCAAAAGAACCAATCCAATTAAAAGCCAGCCTAGGTTACCACTCCACCCGTATTGCACTCGAAGAACGGTATAGCCTCTAGTACCCCACCCTGGGTTTTATGAAAATTGGCACTAAATAGAAGCGCACTGCACGCGTCTGGCCACCTGCCAAAAATATACCACTATATCTTTACACTTTCAAGAAAACGTAAAAGAACTCTAATGGGAAACATTTTTCTTCGGTTTCGTCTATAATTTGTTGCGCTTTAAACTTTGCTTATTTATAGTTTCGCCTGCATTTTCTGTCTATTAGGTTTGATATTTCTGTTTGCTACAATGTGATAGCCCAAAAAATAAAATGATTTCTAAAATATTATATTTTTTTCCTAATGGAATAAATACATAAGTGGAAAAAGCATATAACTAACATTTAAAAATCTGCCAAATCTTCGCGTAAATGGACGCTTTAGGACTAGAAAAATTATTTGAAATTAAAAAAAAAATGGGGATTTGATGTATAGCTAGAAACACTAGCTAGATAATGGAATAGACAATTTACAAGATTAGTTGCAATTTTATAGGAAAAAAATAGTACTATCGCAAAAGTTGTAAAATGTTAGTTATCCGCTACTTCCACTAATGTCTTCAAATATGATTGATTAACATCGGTACGAGAGAAGTTAGTTTAAGAAAACATAATAGTTTGTTTCAAATGCGAAAATATAATAGTTTGTTTCGTAAGTCCGTAACCAATCCTCTTACTATTAAAGTAATTGGTAGGAATTGTATTCGAGTCGAGAGTATGTATTATTTTATGAGCCCTCTGTATATTATGTCTTGACTCTTGGTTATTATTTAGCGCGTCGACGATTTCGATACGATTTTAATCCTTTTGTTCCAAATATTTTGAAATTTTAGCCCCATACAGGAACTTTGTATGGACGGGACTAAAAATATAGGTTTAATAAAATCAGTATTGTCCCTGCGAAAACAATGTTTTTTTTTTCGTATATTTGTCGAGCGCTTAATAAAATCGGCTCTATATTTTGACACTCTATTATAATTGAATTTCAGTTTACTTTCGAAGTATATTGGATTATATAATGGATTCGTAAGTAACTCTCTACTGTAGATAACGTCCATGGATGCGAATTTAAAAGTTATCACTTAGAAATGCCCGTCGTGTTTCTTTATCGGCAAGATTTCTCATTTTGCAAGATAAAAAGTAAACTAAACAAATGTTAAACGAGAAACTAATTTCATTTCAAATTGCAAGGACGTCTATTGACACGAAACCCGCCACGGAAATAACGTTATTAAAGATACTGACAATAGTATGAAGGTATAAGCTCTGCAAAACTCATTTTACGAGTTTAGTGCTGGAAACAATTCGGCCGGCGCTGACTCCGCAAGCCTCTGAAGGCAGCTTTCAAAATATACCTGGGACCATTATTAATCTACCTTCTTTCAGCCTAAAACTAGCTTTGTAGTTGTTACGTTGTCGACTTTCTTTGTTATAATTAAAGTTTAAATTTCAAAAAAGGATGTAAATTTATATTACTTTGAAACATACACTACTTGTGTATCATAGAGTTATGTAAACAAAAGTAATGTACAATCGGAGAAGTCGGAACAGATACAGATCGTGGATCTAAGTAATTTGGATTTGCTATGTCAAACTCAGCCGACAGTTCACGACTTATATGGAATTGACATTTTAGACCAAATGACGTAGGTCCTTCAACTCGCTCTCTATCAATTTCCCCCATTATACATAATATTAAATCAAAGGAACCTGCTGAAAATTGTTGTCCTGTTTCATGTCCATTATAAATTCAGGATGATGTAAATTCAGTTAATTCGAAATAAAGTCAGAATTTCGTCGCTCGCCTAGTCAAAAGAGGTAGCAATCACAGTGCTAAATTAATATGACTGGAGTTCGTGCTTTAATAATAGATACGTATAGCGTGGGGGTAAATTGTTTTTAATGTTTTGCTAAAAACCAAAGTACAGGAAAATGGGCAAACCTTTGCCCGTACGGATTATTATCAATAGTA
Organism: Cyclargus thomasi; assembly: GCA_026546445.1. Classification (NCBI taxonomy): domain Eukaryota; kingdom Metazoa; phylum Arthropoda; class Insecta; order Lepidoptera; family Lycaenidae; genus Cyclargus; species Cyclargus thomasi. Next base: position 858,783 of record JAOTAV010000015.1, on the reverse strand, counting down.
ATTTTACGGAGGTGAATTTCAAGAGGTAAAATTATGAGACTACAACTATAGTTGAACTAATAGTTCTTAATTAAGATCTCAAAGTCTATGTAATTTCACATTCCAGGGACGAATACAAAAAAATTTCAACACAAGAAAACAAACACACTTTAAATGAACAAAAGCAAACGGCACAAATTACGGCAGGTGATTAAAGTGTAGCGAAACTGCAATACTTCCACCGCCGACGTAATTGTGGATCTTAGACAACTAAAAAGTTAACAACAATTCAGAATACAAAGCACGTTATCGTTAGGAGCGCGAAATTAAACGGGAACCGTGGTGCTCTGTTAAACAGCGGCAATAAAGGAAATGGGTGGACAAACTTACTCCACACCTGTTGCCGACCGACCTACATACAATATTTGTCTAACTCACCTCAAATACAACTTTAATAAAACGATTCGTTCAAACTATTTCGAATTGTTTCCATAAATACAATTTCCATAATCGAATTGTTATGAAACTACAATTTCGCTTAGACGCACTACTAAACCAGCTCTTTCAGAAAACTTCAGATTAAGTTTAATAAAATATTCCAATATTTTAAAGGCGAAAGTGTAATTAGTTGGAAAATTGTGGCCTCCAGAATACAAGCCCTCGGAAAATAGGCACCGAAGTCGCACCTAAGTTTTAGCTGTATCGCATAAAACCCGAGTAAGATAATAAAAATACGTTCTTGACTGTTAACAAAGAACATTGTATATTTCGTTAGCGAGAAATTGCCGTTAAGGTCTCGGCAGGCGTCCGAAATAAAAGTTTTGTTTTATTGGTGTATTTGTAGCAAAATCCTATTGCGTTCTTAGGTTATAGATGTTATTTCAAGCCTGATTGCTTAAATCTGATCAGTAAAAATGTATTTTAGAGAAGAAAATGAACGAATACCTGAAACATACTTTTTCATGCATTATTTCCACTATATTCATATCGATTTTAAATTTATAACAAATACACGACCGGTTTGGACAAAGTGTTAAAATACATAAAGGGTAACGTATTTCAGACAAAAACTTTTGAAATGCGTAGTATACGTTCAAAAGGGCCTCTATTTTCTGAAATCGAAATTCCGAATAAAAATCGCTTCGAGAAACACGTTAAAACTGTAGGCAGCGTAATTTGGCTTCGAGGGGAGTTCTCTGTCACTGCCATGACCTAAAAGGCAGGGTAAACATCAATATGGCGTCGTGTTAAAAATAGAGCCGTTGGTGCGGCAACAAGTGTCCCGATTGTTCGCCACACGCGGACCGCCGTTTGGGCGCGCCTTTGACAGCGTCCATAAAAAAGTTTACATATTTACCCGCGCCGCGTCAACAGAATAGTGCAATATAAAAGCGTTATAACATGGCACCATCGAATATCCACAGTTAACAATTACGAGAAGGGAGAAAAAAATGATAAAAATTAACGCACCTTCATCAACCACAACTTTGAATGACTTCAAGAGGATCCGATTTCGCGGCTTAAGCAAGTATTTGTGAGGATAAAAGTCTTTTGTCAATAAAGTAATTATGTTGAATTTTAACGTAACCCTAATTTAAATTACCAGTCCACTGTCTGGCTGTGATTCAACTATGATGGAACAAAAACATTTGATACAAGCACTAGATATTCGTCAGTGAAGTGGCAACAGATTGAACTTGATACGCGAATCGTAACTAGACCACGTTACGTAAGTTCGTGCCACTGCCGCGCCGAGGAGTATTCGTTTCGCAGAATACAAATGCTAAAAGAATTTCAAATATTGTTACCAATGTCGATATTTTTCTCTCTTTAGCTCTAAGAAGGTACCAGAGTTTATTTTATTACATTTCCAGTATTAAACTATAAGGAAACTGGTGGCTTGTTTTGTTACGGATAACTTTGTGTTATGCACATAATACACGTTTCTAAGAAAACATTTTAAATATATCATTCCTCTTTATAAGGATGTCTCCATAGCGAGAGATCAAGGAAGTTATAACAACATTGTTTCCTAGGAAATCCATTCAAAGGTTCAACATCTATATATTAATACGAGAGCGAAAAACTTTGTACTCCTTTTTACAAAAGACGCGTAATGTAAAAGCATGAAGTTTCCCCCAGTTATAGTTGATATGGAGAAGAAGCGTGGAATACCAATATTTTTTTAAATGTGCTTAAATTTTGAATTTTTTTAATAAATAAAACACACTAAAATATTTTGACATGACACAATAATCATACACAAATTCTCTTTTGCTTATGGTTAAAATCTGTGATTTTTTTATAAATAGTTGAGTAGGCCTGGTAACGAGATCTTTAATCCAAATTAAAGTCTGTGATAGCTTATGGTTTTATAGTTCCTATAAAACTTATTATTTTTAATATTTAAGATTGAATTTCGACCATAGAAACTCTAGTTAGAATAATATCTTCATATACATACTGCATACAACGTACAACAGTCAAAAATTTAAATATTTTCAATCATTATATTAACGCATTAGTTACATGTTAAATTATTAATTCCAAAATTCAAAGGCCTAAAACATTGCGGGTGGTTTTATGGTTTTATGCGACTGTAAATTTGGTATGGCACTTTGTAATTTTTAATTTGTTTGGAATATGAAAGCGGGTTTTTACTGCATTGCAGACGAAGGGAGCTCAAAACATCCCAGCGCGCCCATTACTAGAGTTTCCCTGCTCAAATATTATTTACGTTAATACAAGTTTTTCATAAATCAACGCTAAAATCGCTTTCACAAGGTTATTGTAGTGTATATTACATATTTATTACATTTAACGACTGAACTTTGCAAAAACGTACTGCGATTACGATAAATCTTCGGGTGTATTTAATAGAAAACTTTTTCACTATGTAGGAAATTATTTTTTTTAATATCAAATAAGGTGAAAGAAGTAAGTAAGGCTTTTGTGTTGGAGTCAGTCTCAAAAACCTACTGTATAAGAAAACAAAAAAAAATGTAGATTTAGATTGTTTCTCCTTGCAGTTGGAGACGACAGCGCTAAGTCAACAGCAGCTGAGAATCCGACACCTAACACGTTCAGTTCGGGTGGATCTGTTCAGCGTTATATAGAATAACACCTACCTATACTTACATTCCTTAAGGTTCCCACTGAGGTACTTACTATCGTCAGTCGAGTAAAACGGACAACATTGCCCAAACGAGTAATTACATTACGTCACGAATACACAAAGAACGTACCTTGTTACATGAATACATAATTTGATTACTATGTACTACCTATTTACATATAATGACATACATAAGGAGAATATAAATAAAAACAGAGTACGAGCGGTGGCAATGTGTTTGTGACACGTTTCAGTAAAATGTTTAGCAGGCTTTTTTAAAGCTTACATTTTTTCATGGCCATTTGTGATTTAATCTTTACTTGAGGTCGCCCTGTGGTCGAAATTCGACCATAAATATTTAAATCCATCGTGGATAGGAGATATAAAAATTATAATCTATTCTCAATTCACTCACAGTTCTCATTCTCAATTCATGTTGGTCTTGATACCAGGCCATTAAATTTTATATTTTATTAATTAATTTTATATATTATTAAAAAAACACACAGACTTCAACCATAAACAAAAGAATATTTCGTGGTGTATGATTATCGTGTCATGTCAAATATTGTAATGTGCGTGGCGTTTTTATTTATTGAATAAAAGCAAGATTAAAGCATTTATGAAAAATGCATTTTTGCAAGCCTCCATATCAACTATAACTGGGAGTAATTTAATGCTTTTATACCTATGAGTCCTTCGTAAAAATGGGTACAAAGTTATCCGCTCGCGTATTAATATATAGATTCTGATGACTGGATGTTCTTCACGAAAGGACAGCCAGGAATGCGCAAAAAAACTCATGTCGCAAAACATAACCTCAACCCCAAAATGTGACCCAAAGAAAATGAAAAATGTTGCAAATCACAGGCACGCGCGAGACAGTGAATTCAGAGACCAATTCCAGATTCAAGCGGCGGTGCACTCGGAGAAAACAAGCCCTTCCTCAAAAAAGTAATTAATGAACCACGAGCTATTCCGACACCGTCCAGTCTCAGATGACCCGCGCGGGGCCAGGAGCCCACGGAACAGCAGTGAAAGCTCGCCCGGCAGCGCCATCTGGCAGGTCAAGGCTGACTGGTCGACGGCGGGAAGTCGCCGGCGGTTACAGAGTATGATTTAAATACTGTCGGCCATGTTCTATCTACAATCAACTACGTGACGCCGCGACTAAGCACGCGTGAGTCAGGTTTGGCCCAAAATAACGAACCGACTTTAACGATTTCAAGGTTCCTTTTCGCATTTGCCCCGATCGGAATACGGTTTCCACTGTTACTTTGTTGAATTTTTGTAATTATAGCATAACAGCTTGTGTATATCTAAAAATAAATGGATGAATTTGGAGAACATTAAGGGACACGAAAACATTAAATAAATGGTTTATGACCCGAAAAACGGGGAGTCGAGATGTATGTGCGTCATTAATTGGACAAGGCCCTAATAATTTTGCTCAGCTCAGCTCCCTTAATATCCAGCGACAAACCCATTAACGGCCAACTCCCTCTGATTACGGCTATCTCAATTTTACTGCTTTGGGTTATTAAATTTTAAATGACGTCACACGATGCCCTCTAGCCGTAAACGTACTTTATTCAACTAAAGCGGCAGCCGCCCACGACATCGAGTTATCAACATCCTTGTGTTGAGACTGTATAAAGCGTCCATATTTATCGCCAAAACCTGCTCGCTTTAACATCTACGAAAATTATATTATTACTTTACTTCCGCATGTATATTTCCTCACAAACTATTAATAGCTTCTTCGTAGCTTAAACGGAAAGTATCAATTAGGTTTGCATTTTATTATATATTTATTAGCTTCTTAAATATTAATGCATCAGGTTTTTTTTTAAGACAACATCAGAATCAAGGAGTGGCCTGAATTTTGATTAGTTCACTCGGCTAGCGGGACGTTTTTTGTTTAGGTATGGTATAAGTCTAGACTAACAAGGATGGGTGGTCGATATTAATGATGTGTCATTAATATGGGATCGGCGTTTTGACCTTTAATTACACGTCTACTCGATGATACTTTAAACGAACCGACAACAATTTATTCGACATCTGGTTTTTGTTTCGAGCAAGTTCTACTACCCTGTTCTAGCGAAACAATTAGACCCAGATATTATTCCAGTCTGTTATACGGGTTATCTAAATTATAGTCAAAGAGATCCGCAGACTCGTATTTACTTCAAAGGAGTTCTAAGAATTTGTTTCATAAACGGATCTAACCCGAGTTTGCATGAAGGTCCCCCTCAATTAAAATCTAAACAAGGCTACAATCGCCCGTGCTCCGGAATCGGGCAGACAATTTACCCAAATTCATCTACATTTAGATTAAATTACTCGCCGTGCAGACCGAGAACTAACGACTATTTCTGACCCACCACCTATAGGTAAACCTTCTACGAAATTCATTAAGATGTTATCGGAATGATTCCGATTTTCGATAAAACTTTATTATACTTGGAAGTTTCCAGACGAAGTTGTACTATGATACCTCGTTCAGGAATAATTAGTTTACTGCATAAGCTTTAGTTCGTCAACTTAATTTTATAACCTGCAAGCACGTGAGATTTTAACTATGTACTTTCTACAAGCGGCAGCGCGATCCGACTCGAAAGCGTCGACTTAACTTTAACGACTCGCTAAATTATGATATCACTAATCACTTGCTTTTATAAGTGACTATAAATTTTAAAATTTTATCGGTATATTATTGTGGAATATTAAATTTGTAAATGAAAGAAAACATTTACTTGATTTCAATTTCGATGATAATTTGATAAATTATTCTATTTGTTTCGATTCTCCGAGGTAAATAGACTGTAGTCAAGATTAGGTCAAGATCATACGCCCGTCGACCAGTGTATGTAAATGAGACATCACAAACGTTAAGGCACCGACAGTATTTAAAAAAAACCAGCCACGTGCGACGACTCGGTTCAAAACATTTCATGATTCTTTTAAAAATATATGATTTACTTAACCTTAGTTATTGAGTAAAATATACACGCACCGTCACAGGTTTTCGACTTGCAAACCTTCAAGAAAAGAGCGTATTCCAGAGGGAACACGCTCTTTTCTTGAAGGTTTTAAGAGTAAAAGGCCGGCAACGCACGTCTGCAACCCCGATGTTGCGAGTGTCTATGGGCGGCGGTAGCTTTCCATCAGGTAACCCGTTTGCTCGTTTGCCCCCTTATTTTATAAAAAAAATGCGAAATTGTGTATTTCTGCTACATATCTAATAAAATAGCAGCTCCGATTTGAAGAAAATTTGGTGTTTATCTACTGAGGTTAAGCTAACGCGAAATTGTTAACAAAAAAAAATTGAAGCGAAATGGAACAGCTGCAGCCTTCCATTTTCGTCCGGTAAAACAAGTGGCTCTTTGTCAGCCCGTCAAGCGATAAATATATTCCTTGTAAAGTTGGAACTTGGGACCAAACAAATGACATGCTGAGGACTGAAGTATCGCAGCGACTATTCACCTTTTTGTGAAACCAAACAGTTCCACTCTCTCCGGATCCCATGTGAAACCTCATAAACCTATTTTATTACTAGCGAACCTGTTACAAAAAGTTTGTTTGAATATTAAAACACAAAGGAAAGTTTACATCGAAGTCTTTAAGAAACGTCTTTTGTTGAAACGGTTCCCTTAACCATAAATACGAACCAGTGATGAGATACGAACAATAGTGGTGTAAGACCGTTAGAATCTTAATAAAACGGGGGTTCTAGGATCCTTTGTGAGCCACCTGATCGTGAGAAGACGGGGTCTAAGCGTCTCCAACGGTCGGGTCATAGATACTATTGTACTACTAATTCATAGGTATGAATTTAACATGGTCATTTGACTTTGTAATTTTCTCACGAGAGCATTACGAAATGTACCACAATACGTGTAATCGTAACGGTTAAGTGGTGTCATCGTTGGCAAGCGTTCTTTCCGACGGTCATTATTGCAGTTAGTGCGTTAATTGTTTATACCTTTTTATACGACCTTTCCACGTAGCGAGCGAGTGTCTCAAGTCTCAACAGGAGTTGCTGACACGTACGTGTGACAACGGCTGAACAAGCGAGTGTCTGACACTTGCGAAATAACACTAACGACGGAATACGTAATTGGAAATATACGTGATTTACTGACCTATTTCTAAATGTGCAGTGTCGATAGTATTACGATTTACAGCGTTTGCATTACAGCTGTAAAATATATTGAGCTGTCGCAGTCAAAGATAAGGCGTTTATAACAGTAAAAGCATTTTCTACAGTAAAGACTTCTATGTATCTTAGAAATAGAAATTTCAAAGAATAGAAAAACTTTCGGATTACTATAAAATGACAGATTCCCTTATGAATCTGCCACTTTGTATCGCTGCTGTAGGGCCTTTTCCAGAAAGCCATGCACGGTAGCCTTGCCGATTGCTGAGCATTGTGAAAAAACGGCAACACGTATATGGCGCTAACGCGGCAAGTCGCTCGGAGCGTGCGAATCTGTGGCGTTAAATAGACATGCCGTGTTGGCTAAGCTCAGTAATCGGATTACAGATTTCAATCTTATTATTTTACTCCAGCACCGACCGATATTACACGAGCGAGTGCAGGCTATTTACTTGAGCTGCAAGTTCCCGGGAGGGCCTTATACATTATACGGAATGTTTGTGTCAGCTATCATAGCGATAAGACACATCGCCTGCTATTCCGAAGGGGACGAGGAACAATCCCGCCAGCACTCAGAAGCGACGTAAATCATAACTCACATTTGTCTTAAATAATGATTTTTGCGTACGTGCCAAAATAAACCGAAGGTAATAAAAATGACATCTGTAGGATTGGCCTGATCAGAAAATCTGGCCAATCCTACGAATGTAACCTCATAAGATTAGCAACGCGTTATATCAACATTTCTGAAATTTAACTCCTTGACGTCGTAAGAAACTTTAATAAGTATCAAAAGCTTTTCGTTGGGTTTATAATAATATTTCTAAGTAAATGTAAGAACTTTATATGCAGCTTACGTTTATTAAGTTCTTAGGGATTTGACACAACGAAACTAGCGACGAGCACAGATATGAAATATGAAGCATGTTTTGTTCGGCGAAGTGGGAAATCATTATTTTCCGTCAGCGAAATGGAAATCAGAAGCCAAGAGTAAACTGCAAACAATTTGTCAGTTCAATATCGATGTGACCCCGCGATGAAATTCATTTCGGAGTTGATTCGATTCTCGTCATAATTTCGATTCATGTCAGAATTTTCTCACAAGGAAATGGATGTAATTAATTTGATAAATCGCACCAACAGAGGTGCCATAATGAGATAAGTAGACCTTTTCTTATTACGTATTGGATTAACTCCGCGCTTCCGAAAAGCTATATACGGCAATACTTGCACCTCATTGTCTTGAACCGATATAACTAGCTGTCGCCCGCGACTCCGTCCGCGTGGTAACAAAGATGAGAATTATTATTTTATTTCTCTTAAAAATTTTTTTCCTAAAAATCTCACGGAGCTCGAGACTTTTTTTATTTATTTGAGGCTCTTTTTCTGAATAATTTCAAGCGTACAACTACAAGCCAAAATATATTAATTTGAGGTAAGGTAAGTCTTTTAGCGGACTTTGAGGCTTAACGTTAACTAAATAAATGTTTGTGCGACTTGTTTGTATTATTCTTTGTATAACAAAGATAAACAGTTCAAAGAATTTCGTTGTTTGCCGACCTAAAGCACCAAAATTTTGACCAAAATTTATGAAGACGTTATACTTTGAACAAACAAGATGTAATGTTACTTTGTAACATAAGTGTATGTGGTAAGCATAAAAAAATATTTCTATTGGAATATAATAAATGCCTAATAGGAAGTTTTTCCAAAATAAAATTTTGAAAACAAAAATCAATAATTTTTTCAATATTTTATATTTATACCTCCAAACTCATAAAAATATTTAAACTGTGTTTAGCTAATTAACATTCACTGTCTCTTTCTGTCGAGTGATGTTTTCAATATTCCAGAAAAGCACGGCGAATCTTGATTAGCTATACACTGCTTAAATATTTTTATGACTAAGGGGGTATACGAGTATATAAATTTAATATAATAACTACTCCTAGATTGTTTCCAATTTACAAAAATCAACATTATAAAAAGACTCAAGGAAACATGCAAATGAAAGTGCACAAACGCTGGCCAGTGCTCATCAAAATATCTACAATTTGTCGCTGCACAGCTCGAAAAGTTAACCCGAAAACCGTCAAAGCGACACAAACGCCGGGCCGCACCGCGTCTAGCAGTTTGACTCACATAATCCGTTACGTAACAAAACTTGTTCCGACGCAATAACGAAAGCAAATGTTAATCCACGAGTGCCGGCGAACTTATTAGCTCCATAATTATTTTATATACTGACCTAGAAGCCGGCTTCTAGTCGTGTTATATCAAAAGAAATTACATTCACGATGTTATTACCCATTATGACACAGATTCTGAAACCTACTTATTAAGGGGAACAATGAGCTATTTTGTTTTGTTTTTCTTAAGGTTAATCTGGTCAAATATATTATGGTAATTCGACGCAAAATACAACGTTATAATACCACTGTGTAACTAAATACAAAAACATTTTTGTAAACAGACATTTTAAATAATAATTTTATGACTTATATTTAAGGAAGTAGAAAATTATGCAATTTTGATTGTATCCATCCAAAAGTATACATTCTATACCTATTAATTTTTTAAGATTTTATATTTCTATGTCTATTTATAACAAGAAACTTAAAAATCAATTTTCGCCCCACCCACTATGGCTTTACACCGGTAAAGCCATAGTGTGGGGCGAAAATGTCACAAAAATGAATCACAATATTAAAATAAGAGACAAGAACAAAGATCAGGTCACATATAAACTATTTACCACAAATTATATAAAATACGTTAGTAGAAAAAATACGTGCGAAAGAAATTGGGATTAAGCGGGTATTAATTTTATCGCATAGTTCTGTTAACTACAATACGTATCTGAATCGTTTAGGATTTAATTAAAATCATGAACGTATTGAAAAGTGAACTTTAATTAAAATAGACAATTAATTAATTATATTCGGCGTAGTGGTGGTAATTAGCAGAATATTATCGCGTTTCCCGGAACAAAGTCGTTGTATAGAGATCGACGTTCACAGTTATACTAACGATCCTCTACTGAATGTTTTACCCATATTATATTGTAACATATTAATTTTTTTGCAAATAAAATAATATTTTTCGCTTTTTATTTAATTTAACAAAAATTAAGACTTATTATTTCAATTAAAGGGGTTGGAAAAGCCCAGTTAGTTATACATTTTTAATGTTAATATTTATTTTCTGTAAGAATGTACCGTATTTTATTTTAACTCTGCGCATACCGCGTTCATTATAAAAATATATTTTATTTCTTATAATTTTTTGCCCTTGAGTCTGTTACAAACAGTTATTTAATATTTCAGAACGTATTTAAGAAAAGGTATTACATATGTATTATCAACTTTTATTTAGTTTTTAATGATTTTTTTTAGTCGTTCCTTGGTAAAACTAAGGAATAGTTTTGAACTGGTTGGTCCAACTTAACTACTGATCATAATATGAAGATACTAGTAAGTCGTAAGCCCACATCTTCAGCAGTGGGAGGTAATTTTTATACGATGAACATAAGGACCAGTATAATGTAGGACGCGTAGGAGTCAAACGAAAAGTCAGTCAAGTCGGTTGCTCAACTAAGTTCATGCTGATGTATATACTTCTATGTAGGTACGAGATCGATGCAAATACAGTGTAAACTTTATTTATTAAAAAAACAGTTCTATTAGAAACAACATATAAGGTAAAATAGGAATGCGATAGTAGACGAATATTCGAAGTATCTTTAAATGTGATATTATGAGCCAGGTCTCTCCTCTATTCAACGCGTTCCTACAAGAGTACAATGATGTTGTGTTAGCTAATAATCCATGTAACCACAAGAAGTACTTAACTTCTGCACAGAGCTCACAGCCCACAGGTAAAATCAACAACTGTTTGTGTCGGCTGTTTAATTAGGACGGCACTAAAGTTCCGAAATCAAGTTTAATTTAAACTATTTAGTTAGTTTAACGTGCGGATTAACAATAGTTTCACCACACAATCCCACGGACACGGCCAATAAAATTACACTAAAATCTTAAACAGCACGAATAGGGAATGCTTGTTTTATTACCTGACCACTTTTTTGTCCAAGACGGTTAACATTGTGGGTAGGTTAGGTAGTTGCTTTGAAAGTTAACAAAAAATTCTAAAGCCTATAAAATGAAACAATGCGTGTTGACTTTTGGCAAATATTGTTTTTAGCTCGTAAAAGTAATAAAACCGAAAAGTAAAAAAAATACATTTAAATTCTATTTTTTTAAAATCAGAACACAGACTATACGTAAACAATGGAGCCAGTATCCTTTATGACGAAATCTAATGATAACAGTTGTTTTACGTAAGTTTCCGTACCACACAATAATATCAACAAATAGGGTATTAAAATATCATTATAATAATTAATTAAATATCAAAGAAAACGAAAAAAAAATGAGAAACTAAATAATAATTGAGAAACTTTAAACGCCGTTATTATAAAAGAAACCAACCGAAAAAAAAAATATAACTCACCAAAGCAAACCAAATCCGTTCATGAAAACTTTTCCAAATGCCTAATTATATCAAAACACACAATACAAACTATTTAAACTAAGGAAAATTTAATACAAAAGCACTTATTTACTACAAGTAATTTGGAGAATGACTAGATCGAAAAGAGCGCGTGCACAACCGTTCGCGTCAACGGTCGAATCATAACTGAGGGTCAAGATTTCGAAAAAATCCAACTGCAGTCAAGGCACCCATACGTTACGACCGAGATGACTACAACAAAAAGCCCTAAATATCGCTCCTGTGCTTCTCAAACCTTGCGCCGCGTTTTAGAAAAAAGGCATGTGAGGAATGAAGTATTTTTTTAAAATAAATGCTCGTTACAGAAATTCTTATAAACGTTTTGATTCCGGTTTTCAAGGCCATCTGGCTCCGTTCATTGGACTTTATTATAGCCGATAAAAAATATTACGATATAAAAAATCGTAACTTGTTTTTAAATAACCTTACGTCACTGTTGTTATAAGAAATTTCTTTATTAGTTTCACGTCCGATTATAAATCATCATCGAATTTAAACGGAAAATGCGAGTTTTCCCATATCGTTGTTTTAAGGATTTCCTGGCAAATTTAACTCGGTGGTTATTTGATATTTATTTTCAACTAACGTCGTTGAATGTTGCGCAAGGATTGACATGAGTTTTGGCTCCTTGTGGCCGTTAATTTTTTACATCTTTTTATTAAGACTTTTTGTAAGAAATTTTTTGGTTTTTGTTATTATTATTTTTTAAATTACAAGATTTTCTGCTGAAATGCGTATAATGTGCCTGATTAATTTTCATAATATATAAGGTAAAATTTTACCTTATTTTATTGCCCGTGTCTAATATAATTTATATTTCACAACACTTTATTTTATATTTTATTCGTTGATTGCTAACAAGTGTTATTAATTGTATCATAAAATAAAAGTAAGCTTGAATTATTGAGTTAATATTAATAAATTCAAAGTTTTACTACCTACATTTAACGGGTTTACTATAAGACTGTGTAACATATAAAATTCAATATTTTGTCCTTGTCCCATACTCTGGAAAAGTAACTGGAAAGGAATACTCGCGAAAATTTTTATCACGTCTCTAAAGTTACGCATTATTTAATTTTATATGTTTTGCTACACATTATTTGCTTAAAATACCTTTTTTACATACAAATTTGTACGTTTAATAAAGAAGTTAATAATATTATTTTCACGTTTGTTGTATAAAAGCCCCGCTTATATATTTTGGTTTTAGTATATATTTATTTTGGTTATATACATTTATTTTGGTTTTAGTATAATTTGTTGTTATAGCGGCAACACAAATACATAATTTGTAAAAAACTCTAGCTATATCCGTTCATGAGATACAACCTGGAGACAGACAGACGGACAGACATCGATCGACAAAAAACGACGGGTACGAAACTCTACAAAGGGAATCTTAAAATCTTTTATATTCAACATTCTGGTCATTATTTTTAATAATGATTTTAAGAGCACAATTAACTAAAATAAATAGTAATAATTACCGAAATTAAAATTAGAATTAATAAACATAAACGACACCCGGTCGCGCAGTTAGTTAATAATAAAAGTTTGAATACCACAGGCAGTTGAATTCAAGTTTTGCAGCTGCCGTCCCGGCTGCTTCACACATGTGTACAATGGTGCGCGTGTGTGCGTGCGGTAGGGGTCCTGTGTGCGTAGGGGTGTAATAGCTATTGTTTTTCCCTTTGTTCCGAGATAAATTGCTTTATTATTATTATTTGTATCGGGGATACTTGTCGGGAGTTGTGTTAAGTTAGTGAGTGCGTCAAACTTTACAAAGGAGTCGATATTCGGTAAACTCCGATTCATCGCTTCATGTTTGCTAAGTTGAAGGCAGCAGGTTCGAGTATGATCTTAAAACTGTTTGGTTTGTATTAGATGTCGGGAAACTTTAAACTAAACCCTAATCCTGCTATTTTCACCCTACATTCAGGGTCGATATGGTTTAGATGCAGCAGTTATAAGAAAAATATTTTTATAAAAATGTTTGCTACTCAAATAAGCCGTTCCATGTTTAGCGTATCTGAGAATACTAAATTGACGAAGTATTCGTTATGATTTTAAAATTAAATGTTACGGTAAAAATGCAACATCCATCGAAAGACTAATATAGTGAAAGGCGAAGAATATCCGCTTGCATACGGGTGTATTGTACAATCAGGTGGCGGGAACGGGAACTCTCACCACAAGAGGGAAGGTTTCCGCCAGTTCCTGTCCCTTAGGAATTTGTGTATTTCGTCGGTGTTCCGAAGCAATAGTTATGATATTTCTCTAATAGTTGTTTAATTAGTTTATGAAAAGGTAAAAGTCTTGACTTTTCATGGTTTTGTCTCTTGTGAACCATAGATTATAAGTGATGAAAATGTTAAGGTCTCTCTGTATGTTACCTCTTGACTATTATTACCTAAATCTCTGAACCATTATGAAAGTATTTGAGGTCCGGAAAAGAACTTTTTATGCCGGAAAGTATTCATTATAGCGAGTTCAACTAGTATGTTTTTATGAAGCCTATTATATATAACACGCGTGTAAACTTGATCCATGACCTTTGGAATGGTAACTGGAGTGACACTCGAGACTTACGGAAGCTTAAAGTTTTCAATGTCGGCCGCGCGTCAGTAAACAAGTCTTATCTGCAGGCTGTACGATATACATAGCTAATAACTTGTACCTTATCACATTAGCATTTTATCGTGTATCGATAGTTAGAGTTATAGTTGCAAAATTAGAAATTTCAACAATATAGCATTACCTAAGACGCCAACTTAGGTGAGTTGCACGCAGTCAATTAGTTAAAAAAATCGTAAGCTTGTATCAGATCATTTAAGACTATGAGAGGCAGTAGATCATTAGTAATAATATTGACTTTTCAATTTTTCACGGTCCATTTTGATTTTGATATGACAAAGCGACTAACGCATTATTAAAGTGGAAAACTACAGCGATGTTAATGCCAGTACCGTTAGACCACTTCGTTGTCGTAAGGATAAGATTCGATTCAGTGGAAAAATTGCTCACATGACGCTAAGATCTACTTTTATAAACAAGGAAAATAACATAAAGTGGCTTGCAAAACTTGTGACTCTGATCGACGAGTGAGCTATACAGCTAATTACCATGATATTAAAGATTTGGCGTGTCGATCGTTAATCATCATTAAATAACAGTGTTTATCTGTTATTATTTCTCATTTAAAATTTTGAACCATTTTTATTTTCGCTACGACCTTTTTTTGGTTGGACTGAGCTTAGATTTTGTTACCGCAAAGTGTTTGTTTGAAGCCAGATATATAGGAATCCATGAGCAAATTAAATTACCAAAAGTATTTAATACACATTAAAAGAAAATCCTGTTGATCTAGCTGCATACATTATTAACAAACTTAACCCAATTTATACGTGACGGACTACAGATCAACCCCAATTCCAACTTTATCGTGATTAACACGTTAGAGTCACAACTCACATTGAAGCTAATCGTCACTCATGAGACGCTTGTGTAATAAATCTAAAAATAGCAAACGAGTTTATATCATAACCCATAAGTTACAACCATAAACCACGTCAACACTGAATAGATAGCAGATATGAGTCTGTGAATGTTTCGCCCGAGGCTGTCGCCTACTTTCAGCGGTCCACAAAGACACCGGTAGATCAGTGTGCTAGCTAGGTCTCATACATAAACAGAGTCTATTCCTGCAATATCGCTATGAGTAATGAACTTTGAGGTACTTACTGTATTTGTAATTGAAGACTTACCTGGAAAAGACAAGACAATATTATTGTTAGTTGCAGTTATCCATACTTCCATACTTAGGGCCTTTTTCACCGCTTACTGTTAAAATTTCTGTTAGGCTATCCACAACTTTTTTGACAGATTCTTCATACAAAATCTGTCAAATAAAGTTGTGGATAGACTTAGAACCTGTTTCATTGTAAAGTTAATGGTAAAGTTTATGTTATGCTATCACAACTTTTTTGACAGATTCTCCATACAAAGTCTGTCAAATAAAGTTGTGGATAGACTAAGAACCTGTTTCACCGCTTAATGGTAAAGTTTCTGTTAGGCTATCACAACTTTTTTGACGGATTCTCCATACAAAGTCTGTCAAATAAAGAGACTATCTATAAGCTGTGAAACAGGTTCTTAGTATTATAATTAATGGGAATGTGTATTTCTAAATTTATTTGTCCTTTTTCGGCATAGATTAAGTTGAAAAATGAAGAGTGAGCCATACCTCCATACTAACATTATAAATGCGAAAGTGTGTTTGTCTGTTACCTCTTCAATCCCAAACCGCTGAACCGATTTTGCTTAAATTTGGTATGAACATACTTTGGAGTCCCGGGGGACGTGGAAGGGGAAATTATTCGCAACAGAGTTGCGGGCATCATCTAGTAGGCTACTAAATCTGGAAAGTCGTCATGTCTCAAGATGGCTTACGAAAATTTTAACGCGGTTCTTAAATTTCAAAGATAAAGTAAATGAAGCAGATAGAAATGAAATATCAGAGTCACACGCAAGCGTCCTGTTTGCTATCGTAGAAATAGAACTGGCAGATTTTCGGGATTTCCTTTCTTTTGCTAGTCAGCCTGCTGGAAACTCTTTCTACTATGGTGGTCGTGCCAAGCCCACTAATTTTTCTTTACAGATAGCTCTGTCCATAAAATGTCTAAGCTTACTGACGCCCACAGCGGCGTGAAACTTAATTTTGCTTTACTAATAGCTCTCTATCCATTAAAATATAAAAACCGCCAATTTTCGACTTGAACGGTGTTGTTAGCTACGGTACGATATTATAGTATATTATAGACGTATAGACAATAGTGTCGCGCGACGGTCACAAGTCGATGACTCGTATGACGCGAGACGTCACCTCACGTCGCACGTCGCCAACTCAGATACTATCACAACTCTAAACGGCTAACGTCTGTACGATGTAGATAAACATGAAGTTGGCGCGGAAGAATTCGCAACGTTTTGAAGTTAGTGCAAAGTGTAATTTTTTGTACTAGCGTCTACCCCCCGGTTTGCTCTTGTAGGTATGTCCAACGGAGCCATTTAATCGGAATAAGAAATATCCTTCTGTATACCGACTTCCATCTAAATCCATTCAGTATATTTGGTGTGATTGCAGGATGAGGAGAAACATGAGTACGAACTTACACATTCAAAATGCAATCAATCAATGCCCATTTACCATTTTTTATAAAAAAATGTAACAGCAATATAAACTGGAGCACTCTTAGATAATAATATGATGATAAAACAGGCAGTGATGGAATATAGCCAGTTGATCAATTAAAAACGCTAAAAATATGCACGCGCAGTATTAGATAATAGTAATACGCATACAGACTCTAAATAGGCACAAATAGGTAACGTGCAGCAAATAGGGCTGGCAAATGTTGCTACATTAAAATAGGTTATGTATTTTACGTATTATACTTGATTTATACAAAAGAAGCACAAAGCGAGCCTTTTTCACAAATTAAGGCAAATATGTGTTTCGCGAAGTGCTCATAATAATTAGCAACCCTAGTACGGCATTTTCAGGGTTGTACATTGTACAAATGCATGAAGTGATTCAACTCTAGTAATATTCCTAGCTCAAGTTTCATAACGCACTTAAGATACGTCCTGTTATGGGAAGTGGGTAGTAAAAATGCTTGATAACGAGTCACATTCGCGAATAAACGGACGTCGCGTGTCGGGGTCATTACTCCTGTGCCAAAGACATTTGACCGTAAATATATTTTTTCCAAAATGACTAACCCTTGATTTTGTCACAATACCGATTGCGAAGGAAATCAAGAGGTATGTCAAAAGCTATTGGTAAGGAATTTCCTGTTTGCGGACAACCTTCCTGCTGTGAGATTCCCTTGCGGTAAGGTAAGAACTTACCACAATGTATAGGATGTTAATTATTTTCGTTATAATATTTTAAGCGGTGTGTAAACCACAATGAAACTATTAATAGAGTTAAGATTAACAATAAAATCACCATAATTTTAATCGAATGAGTATATTTAACTTAATTGGTCAATTACGAGATATGCTTGCGATTTAAGTACATAGTTAAATTAAATAAAATAAAATTAAATTTTGTATGTTTAAGACTAAGTTGTATTTGAGAGGGTGTACCATGTACCAAGTTTTCATCAAAGTAGAGTTTTCGATTTTTCGGTGGATAAGGAAATGCATTTCATATCAGGTGCTAGCCCTACAGGGCGCATGCGTTGTGGTAGGCCGGACGTACCTTGGCTTAGGTAACAAATATATTGTAGGAGGTCAACGCTCGGGTCAACGCACTGATGACGCGATCATTTTTATGTTGCCAGCCGAATGATTCATCTCGAACTGTACTCGGATGACATGCTGTTCAATATTCATGGTGCTGTATCCGTTGACATACAAACTGACACTCGGTGATTAGCTACATGGGTAACGTCTCCTCGTGAGGTCGAGAGGTTAAGTAGAACTGACAGTGACGGTGTTAGCACGCCCTATTTTTCTTAAAGCTATGGCTTTTGACACGTTATCGGAAATAACAGAGTTATTATCTTTTTGCTCAAGATTGACGATGTGGTTCATTAATCCTGTCAAATTTCTATACAAACGCGCGTTCTATAAAATCGCGTTTTGTATGGAAATGACAAATTTTTGACAGACGGTTAATGAACCATACCGCGAATCTTGAGCGAATGCATTTGAGCAAACTAATGTTAGAAAGCTAACAAGCTAGTTCTTTTTCGTGTAGTCATAACTGAAAATGAAGCTAGTTTTTTTACACGAAGCCAGAAGTTCTAGATTACTAGCTAAGTGATGCTATCTTGCTATCCTAGATTGAAAAACTAGCCTCGGGTATTCTGGGTATTGTGTTTTAATATTATGAATAAAAAAATGAATTTTAAGATCCCAAGAAATTTGAATATTTAGCATGTTTTTTCTTTCGGTTGTGTCGGTTGTTCCATAGAATCTGATACATATTATTACGTTTGAAGTATACAAAACTTTACCTTGTTTGATTTTGATTTAGTTTTGCGAAAGGGGAAAGATTCTCATATAATTTCTGTTTAGAGCGCCACAACTTTGCAATGCAAGGAAATGATGATCATGTTTGACAAGATACTTCAGGGGTGATCCTACACAAATATAATCAAAAAACCGAAATAGCGAGCTATAAAATACATCAAGATCTCGTGCAAACACAGGAATGTTTGATGACGTTTATTTTGGTCCCGACATTTTGTATGTAAAAGTGTGAGAGAGCCGTCACTCGTTACACAGTCCCGTCGTAAGTTAGAGGCCAAACAGATGGTTTGTGGTCCAGTAAATCGTGTAAACTGTAAACCTACGTCATAGTACGAACCGTCAAGGGTCTTAATAAGATAATCTATCTCTTTCCATCACACGGACGGACAGAGACAGATGGTAATGTAGCTCATCTACGAATGCATCCCCGTTCCCGCTCGATCACAGACGCCATTTCCTCCGAATCGAAAACCCCGCTTCGTTCGTAACGCTGCTTTAAATGACAACAATAAATTGATCTGTGTTAGAACCGCGACTAAATTTGTTTTTTTTTCTCGCGTATCGAATATGTGATACGGTTGTAAGGCACTGTTTTACTAATGAAAAGGGTCCTTTACAAGCTACATATTTTATGTTCTTGACAAATTACATATGTAACATGTTTAGAATTACTTCTAGTTAAATAAAATAAATAACATATATTCGTAATATTATTTACAGCGTTCTAAGCTTAAATTTTTTTTGAGGCTTCAACAAGAGCTTCTTATATGTTTATGCATCTTAATGAATACATACGTATTACATACAATAGTAACAAAACGAGTAAATATATTCGAGAAGACGTATACGAAACGATAATCGATACAATAGCAACACTAGCAACTTGTACGATATCTCAAAAGGCAATTGCAAAATTGTGTTTTACATAACCCGGCTGCAACAGGCAGTCCTTCCGTTTAGTGTTGTGTTTCACGCCGCGCCGATATCGATGTCTGTAACGTGATCGCTTGCATCACGCTGCGTATCGGTTGCGAGGATGTCGAGGTTAGCTAGCCGGGCCCAGGAAACCTACTGGCCTGAATTCACAAAAACACAAACGAATTAAGATTACAATAAGCTGAATCGATTCATATTTCGACGTGCGATTTTCAAATTGATGTTGTTTTAATAAATAAAACAGACGTTTTAATCAACTTGGAATTTATTTTTATCTTTCTCAATCTGAGTTACA
>JAOTAV010000015.1:808485-838580 GCA_026546445.1 Cyclargus thomasi | reverse complement strand
CACAAGTCCCTCGGGTACTTAGCACAGGGCCAGACTGACGTGGTGTGAAGCGTCCATAGATATTATTATTATTATTACTAGTCTAATTCAAAACAGCTCAGTTCAGTCATAGATATATCTAAAGAAACCTAAAACAATCGTGAAATATCATTATAGGTTAGGTCAGGGAGACTCAATTACGTATATAGGTAACGGTTTGGTAAAGATATGAGCTGAATATTTTGAAGCTAGTAAGTTTTGGAGAATTTATAGACCGTGTCGATAAATCTATAGTCTTTAAAAGCTTTTGTTTTTCATTTCGTGCACTGTTTATTAGGAGTAAATATACACCCCAAGTAAAGATTCTTATTGAAGACTAGTTAGTGCACGAACTTCGTTGCGCAAAAAATTGTGTACCACGCGGGAACCGTATATTTTACCGGGATAAAAAGTATCCTATATGTTACCAAGACCTAATAGCTATTAAACAAAAAAAGATTTATTCAAATCGGTCCAGTAGTTCCTGAGATTAGCGCGTACAAACAGACAAACAGACAAATTTTTCTGTCGAAATGTGTTCTATTACTGTTCCGTAGCACCCCCACATTGACTATTTTGTAAAAATATTAAATGTACAGACACTCCAATTTGACTGTTTAATTATATGTATATATAGAAATGGCAGCGGTATAGGTCGCCGAGATCAAGACTGAGACCTAGAGGTATACTTAGCGTTTTAGCTGCCGACTGTACCAGCGTTTGGACTGGTTTGTATATGTTCCAAGCGGACCGGTTCACTTGCACTTTCCGATAGCCCTGCCTGCGCTCCTGCCGGCCGCCGGCTGCCTGGCCCTTCGCACAATGTCATTGCACAATTGTTCGCTAGACTCACTTTTATGTAAATTCCTGATAGTCCGAGTGGAAGTTTTTTAATGACATTCGACAGTGAACGCGTTTTGCGTTTACTAGGATTTTTATATGAATATATATAATAAAATAGTAAAATTGAAGTGTCTGTACATTTGATATTTTTACAAAATAATCAGTGTAGGGGTGCTAAGGAACACTAATAGGACACATCGACAAAAAAATGTTGTCTGTTTATCTGTTTGTACGCGCTAATTTCAGGAACTACTGGACGTATTTGGAAAAATCATTTTTTGTTTAATAGTTATTAGGTCTGGGCAACGTATAAGATACTTTTTATCCCAGGAAATTGTACGGTTCCCACATAATATACAAATTTTTGCGCAACGAAGTTGCGGGCACCAACTTGTTTGTAAATAAACTGATCATGCTTCCAACTCTGATGCGCAAATTTTCAATCATCACGCGTAAATCGTAAATTTTTCCGGCATAAATAGTACCCTATGTCCTTCCCCGGGACGCAAACTATCTCCACACCAAATAGACTAGTTGATACCCGCAACTTCGTTGCATGAAAACTTGTATATCACGCGGGAACCGTACATTTACGGGTTAAAAAGTATCCTATGTGTTGCCAAAATTTAAAAGCTATTAAATAAAACAGACGACTTTTTGTCGATTTGTACGGTTCCTGTGTGATATACGAATTTTCACGCAACGAAGTTGCGAGCATCAACTAGTCTCTAATAATTTACCGTAAATCACGTCTAACCAGACACCTCTTGAATCATGGCTAACGTTCATCTCCTAAATAAATACTCATTGAATAATTTGATGGATGATGATATGACACGTGACAGTGATAAACATAATATACATATTGATCACGTCGTTATCAATTATACATCTCGTTTGTATATTGATTATTGGTTCATGTTAATTAATATTGGGTTTTTATGCAGTAACTTATAATGATAAAGATGCATTTAATATGCTGTGAGGAAGAAAAGACGCAAGGAATAATCATCAGAGTAATTATATGTCGTGTAACGATTTGTAGTTTGGAGTTTATTATTGATTTTAGCAATAGCCTTTTATATTAATAGGCTAATAGCAACGTAAACATATTCCGTCAATTCCGACATTATAAGAAAACGATTAACGATGTTATGAAAGCCAAAACATTTGTCATTATCTTGCTTTTAATGTATATAATCTAAAATGTTTACTGAAATATCCCTAACCTAACGTTTTGTAGTGGATAAGGCCTTTTTTGTTGTAATTTTGTTGTGTTGTAAAATTTTTGGTAACAACCTTATTATAATAATTATCTTATGTATACTATTTTTGGATTACTGTCTAGAATAGTATTTTGAGCTTGTTTGTGCTACCATGCAATGACTGTAAACTGTTTGTGTACTAAATATAAATAAATAAATATTACTATATATTATTCTATTTCCTCGAGGGTCCAACGGTCTAAATTGGTGACATTTAATAATGATTAAACTTCGATTTTAGTAAAAAGTTTGACAGATTAATAAATCGTTAAAATCTTTTTTGATTACAATGAACTAATTAATATTAATTTAAATGTATAACATAATTGCATAGAAATTATTTACAGTTATACTTTACAAATTATAATCAACACTATGGCCAGTAATTATAGTCAACGCTTGATACTAAAAGCATGATCAAAATATTTGTGAGAGTCTGTTTTCATTCAAAACAGCATCTCAAAATTTAAAAAAGTACTAAGCGCTGACGTTTAAAACAGGCCTAAATTATAAATATTCTTTCTTTCCTATTTTCACATTACGAAATACTATGAATGCTAACAGTTTATTAATGTGATGACAGAATTTGATGAACCCTTTACGAGAAAGACTTAGATTAAGTATCATGTTATATATGATTTATTATCTGTGGCTTAGCGGTCATATATTATGGCCTCCTAAGCCTCTTACTCATTTCCGTCAAAAAAAAACAATTTTCCGCTCTGCGGGTGATAGGCTATCGTAATTGCAATCTTATCTGTTAGTGATAAGGTTTAATTTTGTAACACATGTCTTATTAGTCCGATTGCATCACAGCTCGCGGGCATTTGTTTTCACTACTTTCGATTTTATTCTCGCTATGTGCAGGTGGCGGTGTATTTAATTATATTGTGCGATTATCACATAATTGTTGATAATTTCATTGTATGTTATCTAATTGTGCATAATCATATTAAAGTTTATGAAGAGACTACTTTATTTGTTAGATATAATATTATGCAGAGAAAGTAAAATAATTTTGTTCAATAACTGCGTTATATCCAATTGGTCCTTAATAGCTGTTTCTATATAACATTAGGCGGCAAACGAGCGCACGGGCTACCTGATGGAAAACAACTACCTTTCCCAGAGGCACTTGAATATGCTCTTTTCTTGAAGGTTTGCAGGTCGGATTAGTCGGAAAACACTGCTGGGCGCTAGCGAAAGTTCCTTTTTGAGTTTTACAATTATGAAAAGACGTATCGTTTGACAATATCCTGCAATTTGAGCTTTGCAATATGCAAACGTTAATCAGGTATGTAGAGTTATAGACGGTAGCCATGTATTATGTAAATAAGAACTGAATAATTCAATTAGGAAGACAAAACTCGTTATCCACGTCGGCGTAAAATGAGGAAGATTTCATTGAAACCTGTTGAAAACGAAAGTTGTAATAATTAGCGAATATTTCGGTACATTAAGTAATAAGTAATGTTTTTAAAATACCGCGTTCTATCTAATTCAGTCATAAACAATTTAAAGTCCGTTAAATGTATGTATTTTATTTGATTAAAAAATATCTAAAGTATTTTCTAGCATTCGCGAGTTCATGTAAATCTTTGTTGCACCCAATATATTCAAAACTAGTTGGTGCCCGCAACTTTGTTGCAAAAAAAATTTGTATATCACCCGGGAATCGTACATTTTCCCGTAAAAGTATCCTATATGTTGCCCAGACCTAATAGCTATTAAACAAAAAAAGATTTATTCAAATCCGTCCAGTAGTTCCTGAGATTAGAGCATATAAACGTTCCTTAGCACCCCCACATTGATTATTTTGTAAAAATATTAAATGTGCAGACACTCCAATTTTACTGTTTTATTATATGTATAGAAAATAAATGTATAGATGTATAGAAAATAAATGATGTAGCTAAAGTAGGTACTAACTTAAACCAAAAAAAGCTAAACAAGGTACTCGGCCTAGGTAGGCGCTTTAGTACCTAGGTCATATTTGTATGTTCTATTGTATGTACAAAAGTTTCTCCCACCTTACTCAACTTGTGAATGATATGCAAATAACATCACAAAGGCTGTACAAAAACAGTGCGATTCGTGTTAAGCGATTATTCACGGTTTCGACATCCACGTATACAAATATCGATACTGTTAATTTGACGACGGACCGTGAAATTTTTACTTTGATAGGCCTCGTTATGTTTGTTAAATATGTAAAAGAAGTCACGAGTCTATGTAGATTTTTTATAAGAAGCTTCCATTTAATGGGTGTTTTGTGCGTGTTCAGTGTTTATAGTCCACGCAAAATAACTTGGTTCGGAATTCGATACAAACTCTGACAATTAAATAAAGTTGTGTGACACTTATGTCTGGTTTACAAGTATTAAGTTGATAAGTAATTAACTAAATTTTAACTTAATTTTAAGTCATTTAACTTGATACAAAATTTTGCGTTTACATGAAGTTAGATGACTTAAAATTAAGTTAAAATCTAGTTAAGTCTAAAACTTATCTAATTAATACGTGTAAACCAGACATTATAGCGAATAGCGTTTTATTGTGATGTTTTAGATCAAAGTTTATGCGATTCATCTCTTGCGTTACATGTACCCGAGACTTGTAGTCAATGATGATTTTAGAATGAGAGAAATCATTGATAATAAAAATATCTATAAATAATTCTCAAGAAAATCAATCCTCAGGGCAAAATACCGTATATAAAATATAGGAAACACAAAACGTTATAAAAAAGCAAATTTTTATAAACACATCATCAATATCCTCGATGACCTGTGAATGCATATAAATTATTCCTTATAAGAGGGGTTATTGCTTCGAGGAAAACCAACAATTATTTCCGCAACCCGGTAGGTATCGAAGAGGAGCAAAAAATTCACTTAATTGTGCTACGTCAGTGCGTGTAGCGCTGAATTTTTGTAATTGAGTACTGATAGCAAAAAACCCCATACGTTATAGTAACAAAAAATAGAAAACCCAACTGCAGGAACCATTGCAATTTAAACATCAAGTTATGTATATTTCTAGAATGGCTATTTAAAGTTAATAAAAAAAAATATCTAACCTAAATGGGCGGAAAAAAAAATTGTAACCTCACAATTATGACTTCAAATTCCGCCATTTTGATTTTTTAACATACCCAGTGTCATTAGCGTTATCAACACGAATCTAACGATTGGCGGGATAAAAAGCGAATGAATAATCTTTTGGATGGTGGGATGCGACTGTGTTGACAAACCCACAAGAAAATTGTACGTGTTCTACGCGAAAAAGGATAAAGGTGTTGAGGAGTCCAACTGTACTGTTTTGAAAAATGCTATTAATCCTCATGATCCTTGTCTTACAACCTTAAACCTTACTAAGGCGGTGCATGAGGGTGAATATGTCTTCATCATAGCTTTTTTTGAATTAGTATTTTTTTACTGACAACCATTAAAACTATACAATTTATTGTTCATTTAAATTGCATAGTTTTTCTTTATTTTACTTCAATCTGTTTATTATCCACCACAAATTTACATCAAATAAAATGACATTTAATAATCATGCAGAGTAAATGAAACTTTAATAAAAAACGTTATTTGGTTATATTATATTTTGAATCTGATCTGAAAGATCTCGTTTGTTATATACAAATAAGAAATTATTTCGTGATCGCATACGCTTTATTATACTGTATGATTTTGTCATGTAAATAATTGAAGTAAATAATTTAAGAAAACTTCTGATAAATGCGTTGTTGTTTTCATTCTTGTCATGTAAAAAATCACTAAGGAAAACCATATTTTATTATAAATCGGTTAATATAGATATAAAACTAGTTGTTGCCCGTGACTACGTGCGCACAAAACTTTATAAATTATCCCGTTTTTACAAGTAAAAATATTACTGCTCGGCTCCTATTGCTCGTGGCGTGATATTATATAGTCTTTCTCGATAAATGTACTAACCAATACGATAAGATTTTTTTCAATTAAATCCAGTAGTTCCAGAGATTAACGCGTTCAAACAAACAAACAAAATCAGCTTTACATTATTAGTATAGATACAAAAATCAAACATATTATGTCTGATTTTTGTTCTTGGCTTTCAAGTAATTTTATACGTATAAGGACTAAAATATAGTGATCTTTGTTACTATTAACGTCAGCAAACAAAGCGTAGATCCTTTTACTAGCGAAGACTACTATTTCGGAGTCTTTCAATAAATATTTCACCAAGATTAAACACCTTACAGGCGTCTACAATAGTTTGTAACGACTTGTAACAAATCAAGCTTGTTCTGATTGAAAAAAAAACTACAATTAGTACAATTATTCTGTTTTATTACATTGTCTTGTATTTATTTCCTTTGTTGGCACATTGTAAAAACTGTTTACACTCTCAATAATCAGAGATAACTGCCTATATATTAATTATTTTATTTACATCAGCAGGCTCTGTATATTTGGACCATTATAAGAGCGTTTGTCCACTGCCACAGTTAACTGAGAAATTTCATGTTTCACGTCACTGCAGAGCGGTAACGACTTGGACGACAAACTAATGTCAGTACCAAATGGACCCTACAACCTAGATCATAAAGTAGCATTTTTTGCTAGTTGACGATAACGACGAACAGTGGACTAACGGTCTAATACATACGATGGTCTTTTTACGGAAGAAAACTGTCAGATTGTTGGGATTCTATTGTCAATCAGCTGCTTTATCTGTCCAGCTATTATGGAAAGAAACACTTTCCCGGTCGTCATGCTTGATGCTAAACCCGGAGGACGTGTGGAGAACAAAATACAATTTTCGATGTAATTTATATTCAATTGTCTGTCAACTTGGCGTATTGTATCCAGGGGGTTAGCCAATACCTAAACGTTTTCGATTCTTTGTAGAATCGCTGAACAAAATGTATGGAAATTACATAACGCTTATATCATTTATATACATTTTGTTTGGCGACTGGCTTGGCTAGACCTTCAAGAGTCAAGTCTATCCTAACCGATTAGTACATCTGAGAAGGAGTTTGCGTGGGCTGCTTTGTTTTTAATTTACGGAGGACCAGTAATGAATCAAATTTAATTTAAGCCATAGACTAGAAACAAAGGGATTGCTCAAGTGGGGTTATGATGGGAACGCATTATGCCCACACGGGTGTAGCAAGCTGTTATGTTTTGATAAATTACGCCGTCTGTCTCTTTGTTTCGTACACACGTAGGCAATATTGTACCATAATTTGAGCTCTATAATGTAGGCGATGTTACATAGCCAACTTTGCAATAGATCTTCCAGAGACAAAGTGATGAATGCAAATAAAAGACTAAGTGCGAGTCGAGATTTTTGACAGACGAACAAACATTGAAGACGTACCCTTGTGTACGAAGCCCAATATAAGAAAACGTGGATTACTAGTTTTCCACTAACAGCTTTTAAGTTGTAATAAATAGATTAAAATAATATAATATCGATGGACGCTTTTACACCACGTCAGTCTAGTCCAGTGGTAAGTACCAGAGAGACTTGTGTGACCAGAAAACGGAAATATATTTAATACTTTTATACTATGCATATATTAGAGATTATTATTATATGATACATATAATATTTTTATACATATCCAAGACCAAGGAACATTGAAAGACTTTTTACTCCGTCTCGCGAACCCCGGCTTAAGCTACTAACGTGCTTACCAACTGAGCCACAACGGTCGTCGAAATTCTTGATGACAGTTAAATATTTATTTTCTGATGAAGAAACTAATAATGCCTATCTGAGGCTTGTCCACGAAGGAGGTAGCTATTAAATTTAAAAAGTAATCAACGCGTGTTGTTCTTGATTTATAGTTTATCTGTAAGGCATTTACTAATTGTGAATAACTTTACTTATAAAACTCCTTAACGTTGTTTACTCACGTTATATCGTTAACAGTATTAATTATTTAATTTGCAGTTAGAAACAGAAGCCAAACCAATACAGATCGTATTGTTTTTAAATCACTGCTACACACCATTAAGGAGAGAGCGTGTCCTTTTTAAAAGGTCGGCGCCCGGCTAAAAATTACCAGCAACCTTTTTATATAGAAATTCCTATGAGCGACTGCTTTTCCTCTTCATCAGATGACCTTTTTGATCGTTTGCTACCTAATTTAAAAAAAAACGTTCAAACGTTCTTTAACCAGCTAATAAACTTTAGTAAAAAAGGTTAGTTAACCGGATATTGGTATTGAGAATTAACTGGACAGTTAATTAAATAAAAATAATGGCATACTATAATATAACTATATACACAGTATAACATTTTTATATTTTACCACGTTTTAACTAAAACGTGGTCAAAACTTTGCATCATCTGGATTTTTTCTCCATCTAGATTCTGGATTCAATAAAAGTCATATTATCTCTTTCATTCTTTTTATTTGTGAAAGAGAGGGCATGATGTTTTAACGAACGATTATGTTGACGCGATTACTTGATTATTTTTTTATGGACGTCCTCAGGAGGTGGTGTCTGTAAAACGCGCCCTTTTATGAACCATGATTGAGTAAGGTTAATAAATATATGTTTATTATTAGATCAAATATTTGTTTTATGTTTTTATTCGAGGTCTTTTGATCTGGCTCGATACCGTTTCCAATTGGTGGCCAACGCATTTCCGCAACGGTTAAAAATGTATTTTTACTTCCGGCTGCGCGTTTTGACTTCCGTATCCGCTCATGGCAATGGACCTCCCATTACCTTTATGGTATAATTTATGGATACCGTATTAAGATTACAATGGGTTCTGTTTTTAGCGATATTTTTTAAGACAAGTACTATACAGATAAATTAATAAACTCATCAGGGTACAAACACGATTTGTCGGTCAGTCGTGAACAAACAAATTTTACCCATCGAAAGGATTTACATCGGTAGCTTTACCATGAGTTTGAAGCAATAGTGTTCATCGATACTCGATACTCGATACTCGATACTCGATACTTACATCTAAATATACATTTTTTGAATGGTAAAGCGAATCTAGCGGTCACTTGCGGAACTCAACCACGGCCTCACAGAAAACTAGTGTGAAACGGCGTTGTGCTGTGTTTCGTTCAGTGAGTGAGTTTACCGGTGGCCCATCTTCCATAATCCCTTAAGCCAGCGACGTACTTGCGACTTTTCGGATGTCGCGAGTGTCCACGGGCAACCGCAGTTGCTTTTCAAACAATATTTATAAAAAAAAGAAAGTAATGCTTACACAAATGAAATAGCGACCAAAATCTCTACTTAATTTATATTCTAAGCTGCAGGTGACATAAGCTATAATCTAGCGCGATACAGTACATAAATATATACGACGCCTTACATAATCTGCCCTGGTTTACTTAGAGTGTTGGTTGTCGACTATATATTAATGCTAGGTAGGCGAAACACCTCATTTTATATTAATAAGAATCCATTCGTTTCTTTTTTAGGCTTTGTTAAGCAAGGCTTTAGAGCTATTATTTAAATATACTTGTTTTATAGTCGATATATCGTGAGGGTAAAATTGAAAAGCCAAAAAGTATAATTTTCTTTTGTTTTGTTCAAATAATTTATTTTGTTAATAACAATAGTTATCACTTACTATACTAGTTAGTACAAGAAATGATATACAATAAAAATATTTCCGCGAAATCATTAAATTAAATTACCGTAAGGAAATGCATTGAGAAAACTTATTTTCTTTTATATTTATTTCAAAGGTCAAAGACTCTGTTCTCACATGTTATAATATATTGTATAGACACACGCATCGCGATCATCTCACGCGAGCGACCATGTTTTGCTCTGTCATGTTATTCAGAATTATCCACGCATTAACCATCTGAACCAACATAATACATTTTAACCTAGCATAAATAACATACAGTACAACTACAATATTTGCGATATCTTAATCTTAAGACAGAAATGCGTGGTGGCCGCAAAGGATCTCCCGGCCTTTGTATTGGCTCCGTAGCTTTTCTGACGTGTTATGAGCGATTTAAGTTTTCTATCCATCTCTTTCTCTCAAAACGTAATTTAGTATGAACTTTGTATGCAGCTTATCGACTGACGTCACAATCAATATCGGATCTTTCTTTCTAACTGACTACTCTAACGGCTTGTAACTTCGTAGTTTTCAATAATCTTTTTTCAATAATGATGGATTTAGTTAAAGAGATAAAAAAAACCATGCATATTCCCTATTGTAGGTTCAGCCTTAGCGCTGTAATGCGCTATAACGTGGCTGACGTGTAAAACTAGAGTTTATCTGGTCAAGAAGCGCTCCACAAAGCCAAATATTGGGGCTGAGTTACTATACTTAATGTATATACTGTGTTTTAGGGTTAAGTATAATTATGTACAAGCTATCGTGCGATCTTGGGAATGCTTTAGCAGTTTATTTTTTTAATTTAAGTAAAATAAGATTAATGCTATCTGTGCCAGCCTTTTTTTAATTCACGTTGTTATTCGTATCGTTGTTTTTAGGATTCCGAACTCAAAGGATAAAAACGGGGCCCTTTTATTAAGACTTCGATGTGTATCAGTCTTCCGTCTGTCTGTCTGTCTGCAGGCTGTTTCTCAAGAACGGCAATAACTAGAGAGAACGGTAATTTTGTTTATTAATTTTCAATTTTTGATAACTTAAAACTTTCAGACACACTTTTTCCTAATTTTTTGCTCTATACTGGTATGGAAGCCATCGCGCGTGAGTCCAACCACGCATTTGACCGGTTTTTTTAAGTTAAGGCTAATTAGTTATTGTTGTAAGATAACGATATGTTCTGCCATTCACCCCAATAAACTAGCTGTATGTTCTGAAATATTCGCTATTGCATTCACGATTATTTGACGTATCTATATGATATTCTTACATTTAACGCAGCAAAAGTCCTGGGTTTCAATGAAACCGGTCACCGTCACCGAAACCGGCGCGGGTCATTTGGCCAACGTCCAGCTCGCAGCAGTGAAGTGTACGCTTAAACGAACGCAACAAATGTTTTTCCGGCCGTCCGGTTCCGCGACATGCGAGCGTGAAAGTTCTACGTAACAACGCGAAAAACCGCGCGAGCCGACCGCGACACTATAACATCGATGTATTGCAGTAGACATTATCCATACTAATATTATACATCAAAATAATATTATACATCAAAAATTAATCAACCAATATACTTAATTTTGGCATATACTTGGTCCAAAGATGGACAGAACAAATACTACTTTGAACATTAACTAGTAACAGTAACTATACTTTGAACATTAAACAGAGTGACGATACTTTAAATTAAGTTATTCTTTATTAAGAGTATAACATCTATAAAAAGAAGAATACTCTTAAGATCGCTTAATTTTTGTTCCTTTTCAAAAGAATTGAAAAGGAAAAAAATCTAAAGGCAAACTCATGTTGCTGGGGTGTTTGCCAACACAAGCCACTATTTTTTTTCTCTCTGAACTCTATGCACATTATACACGTACAAAAAAATGTCAACTTAGTTTTACTAATTATGATATTCTTTACATTGATAAAGTACGTGCCTCGTGTTTTGTTCGCCATATAACTTCTGCACCGATTTCAAAATAGGTTCGCGGAGAATGATTATTCTTCTTTAATACATCAATGAACTTAAGTATACATTACGTAACTATAACAAGGTTACTTTGGGCGATCGGTAGGCAAACCTCAATGGATGCACGCAATTTTTGTGCCTTACTTTTATTTGCTTACGTAACGTTTGTTTTTTATATTAAGTATGTCGGTTTGTAGACTATTGCCGTATTCAATTGTACTATAAAACTGGCTGAAACATAGAGCTTTGTAAAAATATTAATAAACAATAAGTTTTTAAAGCTTTTATATGAGAAAGGCATATTTTATTGTTTTTTTTAATTATACTGTTCTTTGATCGGAAATACAGTTTAAACAAATATTAAAGTACTTCGAACGAATTATCGTAAGTAAAATATTGTAGAAACACAATAATAGTCAATCAATCATCAAAATATTAATCAATGCCCAAGGTCGCCTTGGGCATTGATTGATAAAATTGGTACGAAGGCTTTTTCGTACTTTCCAAAAACACTCCGTAAGTTACTATATTACTAAACATTTCATTGGGTAGGCAGATATAAAATAAATCCTACTAAATTATGGTAATAGCCAAAAAAATATTAAGGGCCTGTTTTCACCGCTTACTGATAAAGTTTCTGTTAGGCTATCCACAACTTTTTTTAACAGATTCTCCATACAACATCTACCAAATAAAGTTGTGGATAGACTATCTGTAAGCGGTTCCAGACCCTCAATATACTTTTCGGCCTAAATGCTCTGCAATAAGGTACAAACAACATCAAGTCCTGCTCAGATTTACTTAGATATTCTCAAAGCAAGCCGCGTTTAGGCATTTGATTATCTTATGGTTGATAACATCTGTACATACATACGATGCTGAGTAAGTGGGTTATTATACCTATCGGGGATCAGCTTAGATGACGTGATTTTGAAACACATGTAGTTTTTGTGCCTTATATCAAACTTAAGGTACCATTTCCATCTTCGCAGCACGGTACCGAAAAAAATACAAAAAAAAATCCACATAAACTATACGCTGTAACATATAAGAGACCCACGCTAATGTTAGTATGTATAGAAATCTGTCGACAAACGAGTCTAAGAACGAAGTAATAATTAATTACATTATTCCTACTAGCTGACCCAGGTTAGGGTATTTTATAGTGATTTTGGTATGTAAACTATTTAGCGAGACGACCAGTTATAGTTCATACTATTAGAATCGGACTCCAATATATCTACCATGAGTTTGCAGCAAGAGCATTTGTTAATACTCGATAGAGACTACGTAAATTTTAGTATAAGAAATGTTGTTCCGCAAACGACCGCTAGGGGCGCTGTAAAATTTTGTCATACAAAAAATTTACGTAGTCGTTATCGAGTATCGACAAATACGATTGCTTTAAACTCATGGTAAAGACACGGATTGAGTTGCGAAATTTCCTGTTAGTGTATGCGAGGTAAAATGTGGTAAATTGTAGAAACCATTAGCTGTTTGCCACTTAACGTTCTGCGTTGCCTTTTTTGGAAAATAGCTAACAGGCTTATTAAGATGGTTACTTTAATAGCATCATATTATTTAATACAATTTGATACGTGAATATCGTATCTCTTGATTCCATATATCGTATCGTGTCTCATACAACAAAAATCTCGAGTCACAATATTTGTTACCATTTACGGCCAAAAAGGTTTGACCGATTTCTGCCATATATTTTTTTAGGTACGAATATCTGAGCATCAGTCAAAGTCTGTTTTTCATGACTTTAAAAAATATATATGGCAAAACAACATTTGCCGTGTCAGCTATAATTAACACTGATTACTAAATTAATTATACTCGATTTTTAATTTGATCTGCTCACCATGCAATGTGATCTGACCTAAAAAAAAGACCTAAAAAGTAATCATAGATTTCACCCCAGTTTTCCGACAGATGTTGTCCTGTCTAAGCCATACTCATAACTAACTAGTTGTAACCCTTTTGCCTTTATCTTTTTTTTTTTTTTACCCCCTTTACCTGCGCCTTTCTCGAGATTAAAAAATACCTTTTGTGTTAACCCAGGATACCAGCTAGCTCCATGCCAAATTTTATCAAAATTGGTCCAACCGTTTAAGCGTAAAAAAGTAACTAAAATACACACTCACAATTCACAAACTCACAAACTTTCGTATTTATAATATTAGCATTAATATTAGCAGCGTAGGCGTAAAATTATATGAAAATATGAAATCTTATATCATATAAAATTTTCGTGTCATGTTACACACAGCCAAAACGGTTTGGTAAAACTTTAACGAGTTTTACCAAATTTTATATGCATATTCAGTACGTCTAAAAAAATTGTTAACATCAGCTATTTTTCATACCTCTTAGGGATAAGGGTTGTTCACCCTTAACATTACCACCCGATGTGTCTCGGGACAGCAAGTGCATTATAAAACTGGCAGTTAATATGCAAAATGAGGCGGCAAATGACCTGTCTGTCTACCCGGTGTATTCAATAACAAACAAGCGACAATACAATGGAGAACACAATAAAAGCAAAACTGATACAATTGCGACCAAAAAACTCTATTCCCTGTCGTGAGAAAAAAATCTTACGTAACGCGCACGAGTCGTTGATATCTTTTCTACCACACGACTTCGAATCGATCGATTTCTTGCGATGAAAATTATTAGTTTTTCTTGCTTTTTTGCCGTGGAAAACTAGTTTTTTATTTCGATTCTTGAATTAAATAATTTGAATATTAATTTTATTGCTCTTAATATTGTTTTTTTTTTCGCCGAAAAATTGTACCTCTGTATGTAATTTCCTTTAAAATTGATTTGTGAAAAAGATAAAATTGTGCTGACTAAATTTGTTATTGAAGGCTTTTTCAGATTTGGAATCGACGATACGGATGTTTTTGTCTTGTCGATTTGAAAACGAGATTATAAAAATAAATTGCAGCCTTTTCAGCGTAACGTAATGTAGTAATGGGCGCGATTAATTTAGGGACACGCTTTACAAACTTTTGGACTTCAGATCAACACGTTTATCCTCCTAATGCCTATGTAAATATATTCCACTGAAAAACATAAATTGCTTATTGTTCTTTTGAATAAATTAGTTTTAATCGTTTTAATTGTGCAGATTTTTTGTTATTACCCAACATTTATTACTTGCATAAATGTTTTTGGGAAGTCTGTGTACTGTTACTATGCTAACATCCGGAATTTAAAGGACGTGACACTAGAAGGATTGGTATGTTTTACTACACTCTGTAACAAATAATTTTCTTTGCCATTTCGTGTTTTCATCCTTCAATCTTTGAATTAAATTAATCAAAATCAATGTACGTGACATCGCTTCTAAGAATGTCTGTTAACGCCATAAATTAATGTTTCTTCGAACTCGTTTTCGTTTGGGAGATAGAAAAAGAAATTATACATTCTCACATAAGCACGCTATGCCGTGATGCAACAGAATTAACTCACTACTCCTCGGAACCTCTTCTTCTGAACCAAATTAATCTTAGCTATAATTTTTTTTAGTATTATTAATACAATTTGTCAGTGCACGGAAAAATTGTCATGATTATTGGCATATAGAGATCATAAATATGTGATACCTATAAGATGTAAATCGAGATATTTAAGTCACTAAAATATTTTTCAATGACGGTGCAGCCCTACGTTTTTTTTAATTTCACTCACCGTAAGGGAGACGACGTAGTGCAAATCCTTTTTTTTTTTTAAAAGGCAACACCTTCGTCACTACCGTATTCGGTGCAGTTCGGATTTAGTCTGGTACGCGTGCGACGGCGCTGCTCACGACACGTCGACTGAGCCACTGAAACTTGAAAGCGAGGACCGATGACCGCTGCGTTATTATAAACAGCATAGCACTGTTTCCGAGCTTTTGGCAAACCCGTTTCAGTGTCTTTGACATTTGTCTAGGATTTGGGGATCATTTTGAATGTTTATCACAGGATCCGTATGGTTTTTATTATGTAATTTCGCGGACACTAGCCAGAAGAGTTGCAAGTGCGTTGCCGGCTCGGGAAGAATAGGCTACGAGAATAGGAAATAAGGTTTAGAGACTTGGGCCCCAGTTTAACTCACTCACTCGACGGAACGCCTCTTTTCTGTAAGGCCGTGGTATTTCTCCGGTAGAGTCGACCCATTCGTGCCGAAGCGTGACTCTACTAAGGAAATAAAGTAGAAGCAGTAAAACATCAATGATAACTAATCTATAACATGTCTATAACATAAACATACGTCGGGTTTTCCTTCCTGACGCTAGAACTCCAGAACGCACGACCCGATTCTAAGATTTTGCATTCGCTAGAAAACTCCTGGCTCCGTGAGGTTTATAAAACACACAAAGAAAATTCAGGAATATTTTCAAAAGAAAATCAGGAAAACGGAAAATCTATTTTTCACATACAGCGCCGTCTTTGATACATAAAGCACGCACTACAAGAGCACTTGACGGCTACTCATTGTTCTCAGTTAATTAACCGACTTCCAAAAACAAAGGAGATTATATGTTCGTCTATGGATTTTTTTCACTCATTTTTAGAGTTTCGAATTTTCATTGCGGGTTCCGTTTATCATCTTTATTACCACGCGGGCGAAGTCACGGACAACAGCTAGTTTAATAATAATTGTATATTTTGCAAAGCACAAAATGACACCCACGATTCCGTTGCACCAAAATTCGTTTTGGGAACTGTACATTATTGCGATAAAAAATGTGCTATATCCTTGTCAAGGACCCAAAGTATCCATATATCCATACCAAATTTTAGCAAGATCGGTTTACGGTTTAGGCGTGAAGAGGTACCCAACAGACTTATTGGTACACATACAAGGCGACACACTTTCGTATAAATATTTTTTTTTAGTAGTTATTCATATGAAATATGTATTTTGAAACAGCAAGCCGGATTGGATTTCCATGTTCTCAAAGTATTAAATTATTTCGGGAGGCGAGAAAGGTTGAAAATCTATATTTTCGATACGAACAGTTCAATGATCGTTTATAAAAAAAAAATCATAAATATGAAAATATAGTATTTATTTATATATACATATAATAAAACCGTAAAATTGGAGTGTCTGTATATTTCATATTTTTACAAAATAATCAAGGGGGTGCTAAGGAACAGTAGAACACAAATCGACAAAAAAAGTTGTGTTTGTATGTTTATCTGTTTGTACGCGCTAATCTCAGGAACTACTGGACGGATTTGAAAAAATCTTTATTTGTTTAATAGCTGTTAGGTCTGAGCAACATATAGGATACTTTTTATCCCGGTAAATGTGCGGTTTCTGCGTGACAAACAAAGTTTTGCGCAACGAAGTTGCGAGCACCGACTAGTTTTAAAATAAAAGTCTAAACTAATAAATAAAATGTGATTGCTTAAATTCGATTTTTTAAATAATATTTTTTATTAGTTTACTTTAGTAGCGGATGTCATTCGAGCCGTTATGTTAATTACGAACATAATCATACATCAAATTGTATATAACTGTATGCTAACGGCACTATGATATATTAAAAATGTGAAGAAAAAACAAACTTGAAGTGACGAGTTTTTTCTTAATTTATTGAACTCGTCAATCGTTAGCACGTTGAATTTTTTTAATTTATAAAATCCATAAACAATTTACAAAATAAAATTTAAAAAATTCTTGAGCGAGTGAAACGTACTTTTTTTAACATTTTCAAGGTTCCGTACCCAAAGTGTTAAAACGTGACCCTATTACTAAGTCTGTCCGTCTGTCTGTTTGTCTGTCTGTCCGTCCGTCTATTTGTCTCCAGGCTGTATCCCAAAAACGGTAAAAACGCTAGAGAGCACAAATTTTCACAAATTAAGTATATGTGCTGCCGCTATATCAACTAATACTACAAAATAATAAATGTAATAAATACAAACGTTTTTTTTTTTGTTTTTTTTTTCTTATATATTATATCAATAATGGCATAGGCAGACGCTTCAAAATATCACGTTATATTTGGACGCTGTTAAGCATCTGTTATCCAACGAAAAATTGGATTTTGAGTTAAGAATGCAGTATTATTCTTTAGACCTTAAGTCCATTTATATTTTACTAACCGATAATAACATTTAAAGATACTTAATAATTGAGGTGGGCTCCCGTACGAAAAACACACAGTGTTTGCTCTAATATGGTACGGAATCCTTCGTGCGCGCAACATCTGCAGAGTGGCAGGTGCGTCGCTGGCCTGCAACGGAATACGCTCTCTTCTTAATGGTGTATTCAGTCCTTGGGTCTTTTAATAGTAATAATAATATAAGTTCTACGTTTCCAATATAGAACTCCTTAATCTCACATCCATTGTGAAAGTGATACCTCGTTATTGTTTTACAATATAGTTGTGATAAATCTATATTTTGCAATGTCGTAACAAACCGGCCGATGTAACCTTCTTAGGACTTATAGGGCATTTGTGAAACATCTTACAGCCACGCTCAGAAACAAAAAATCTCATAATAATTAATAAATATTTTTTTTTTACAATAATTATAACGTATTAATCATTAATGCCTGGAATACACGAGGCCAGTGTTTCGAGCCAAGATAGCAGGCTAGTTCAAGTTTTATCTGAACGAAGCCTAGCGATTATCGTTTAAGTTTTCTTCGAACGAAAAGTCACGTGATATTACTATTACTGGCTTATAAATAGTAAATATCCTTACAATTACTGGCTTAGAAATGAAACAAATTTTATCTACACAAAGCCTAGGCTTTTATTATTATCGTTTATAATAATAGCTTGGCGTGTTTATGAATGCGATTGACATTGTCGAACGAAAAGTCGCGTGATCTAGTCGTCGCGTCGTTCGAAAATGTCAATCGCATACAAAAACACGCCAAGCGATTCTTGTAAACAATAATCGCTTGCCACTTGTCTAGGGTTGGCTTGAAAAACTAGCCTCCAGAATCCCGGGCATTTATATTTCTAAGAATAAATCAAAAGTGAGCGATATGAGCGATCTTATAGAACTCATTGACTTCAACTTAAACTGGACAAACAAATGTATGACGTAGTACGTACTTAAATATTTCTCCGTTATTATTCATTTAAAGCTGCATCAAGTATCAAATCCATTAAACTTTACTAACAACTATTTGGTAGTGCCTGTATAAAATGATTGTATTAATCATCTGAGATACTAGTCGTGGGAAACCGTGTAATTTCCTAACTACTCCTCGAAGATTTCCGTTTAGAAAGGACTCTATTATAGATTCAAGGCGGTTGACTGCACCTTACGATAATATTGTAGGTTATATGCCTAAAACTATTTAGGTATCGTCCTAGATTTTAAACGTCTTTTAGATTGCTGCTTTTTAGAACCCGGGAGGCAAACAAATATATGATATGATAAAATACAGTCAAATATTATTTTATTTTTACGCTTTCAAGCGAGAAATCGCTAAAACCTAAAATCTGGTTAAAAGATAAAATATGTTTTACTTTTTTTAAAATATTTTGAAATGTCCTTAATAAAACAGAGATTATAATCACTATTTAATATATTTTGACATAAAATAAAACTTCGTATATCTACTTACCTATATAAAATTGTCGTGTCACATGTTAGTTACCTTACTCCTCCAAAATGGCATTACCGATTTTCATTAAATTGTAGATGCATGTTCAGTATTAACTTCAGAGAATCAGCTACTACGTATATATTTTTAAACGCCTAAAAAGGTGGGCATGGGACAGCTATTCCTACCAATTGAATTACCTAGTAGACTTTAACTTTTTGTTTGTGAACGGGAAATGAGTAGACATTGTACCTACATTTTCGTACCATTTTCTTACCTTATGGCTTTAGCATACTATATTACATAAAGGTATTAAGTCATCTCAGCAAAGATCAAAATTTATATAAGTTAAACTATGTTTAGAGATGAAATTACGTGTTTACCGACATTTGGTAGTATTTATCGATAACATTTAATATCTTAAATGCCGACTTTCATTAATAAATGTAAAACTATTTACGTAAAATATTACGCTGCGTTTCTTACATATTTTTACCTCAATCTTTTCGTACTGATATAAATGCGAAAGTTTACAAGTAGGAATGAATGGATGGATGTTTGTTGCTGGTGTCACGTAGAATCTTTAGATTTCAGATGATAAATTTGTGTTACGAATTGTATAAAACAATAATTAAATATATGCATCTTGGCACGCCATAAAAAATGTTGTAACACAACAACTAAAATTAAAAATTAATAAAAAGAATCCTTCGAGCCGGATTTGAACCAGCGACCTATGGATAACAATGAAAGTACCGCTACAGTCCACCGCTCTACCAACTGAGCTATCGAAGGTTGATAGCCAGGGCCGAAATTGTCAGTAAGATTCTACTTGTTACAAAATAAGTCTAAGGGCCTGTTTCACCGTTACAGATAATCTATTTAGTTGACAGATACAACTTTATTTGACAGATAGTGAATGGAGAATCTGTCAAAAAAATTGTGGATAGCCTAACAAAAACTTTAACAGTAAGCGGTGAAATAGGCCCTTAAAATATTGGATTTGGAAAAATATGAACTAGATTTAATTTTAAATAATAACTTTAAAACTCATCAAATTTTTTTGTTTTGAAGCAAAATAACACAAATTGAATTTTAGATGTATAAAATATATTGTATAATTTTATTACGTATAATTATCATTATTTCATGTCAAGCATGTCAAAAAATTAATCGAATGAAAAAAAAGCATCGCCCCCGGGTGGGCTCGAACCACCAACCTTTCGGTTAACAGCCGAACGCGCTAGCCAATTGCGCCACGGAGGCGGATGATGACACGTGCGAAATTCTTAATCACACTCATAACGTAATGATGAGCATGTTACATGTGATATTATAGGA
Source organism: Cyclargus thomasi (assembly GCA_026546445.1). Classification (NCBI taxonomy): domain Eukaryota; kingdom Metazoa; phylum Arthropoda; class Insecta; order Lepidoptera; family Lycaenidae; genus Cyclargus; species Cyclargus thomasi. Next base: position 817,961 of record JAOTAV010000015.1, on the reverse strand, counting down.
TAATAATAATACGATTATTAATTTTTAAAAACATGTTTATTTTTTATTCTTTAATTTATAAAGGCCATCATAAAGATTAAGCCGACCGTAACAAAATCTTTATAAACAGTAATTTACAGTAAAAAAACATGTTTATAATTTGAAAATTTTATTTTTCAGATTCGTTTACGAGAATTAGAATAAATAATATCAATAATAAAAATCAGACCTTCAAATCACAGCAGGGTAACTCGTGGGCTGGGCTAAAAAGTACAAAACTGCTTTTAATTTATGACCGGTTTGGTTGCATTATAATTTATAAGCATTTCATAATATCTGCCATAATAAACAAATTGCATTTTATATTATTATATCACCTGGTGCTCCTTTAATTTTAGGGTCACTGTCCGAATGTTTAGTAAATTATTATAAATAATTTAAAGATTTATTTGAAGCTTAAAGAGAGTTAAATATATTTTTGAAAAAGTATCCAAACGTGACCACAAAAATTAGGGTTGAGGACTAGGTAAAAAATTCGTTAATTTTTAAATATACCTATATCTATATACCCATAGATATAATAAAAATAGTATTTCAAACAATTTACCTTCTATATTTTTTGTACTAATTAAAATAATGTGTTATAGATTTTTAATATTTATTTTTAATAATAATTATAGGTAATTAATAAAAACTTTTGTTATGTTAACCCACTTTCAAAAAAGCAATATTTAGGTAACACTAGTTGATACCCGCGACTACGTCCCCGTTAAACCTAATAAATGAGCCCGCTTTTGCAAAACTTTTTTAATACTGCCCTGCTTTTGTTTGTCGTAGCGTGATGTTATGATATAGCCTTCCTCTAAAATGGACAAACCAACACAAAAATAATTTTTGAATTCCGGCCAGCAGTTCCTGAGATTGGCACGATCAAACAAACAAGTAAACTCTTGGGCTGTATAATTATTAGTATAGACTAACTATCGAACGAATAGTCTTTTCACTATGCGTATCTTCAAGAGAATTTAAGGTATCGAAGTAATTTTATTCACAGATATTTCTATTTTTAGGGCGTCATTAACCACCAATAAGAATTAAAAATGTCCTTGTCCATTGTTTTAGCAACTTTTGTATCGAAAAGCATGACTTATAATGACTTTGGGGCGCTTATTGCCTATAGAATTCCCAAAAAATGCCCTTTTGCGCTGCTACTTTCATTGTGAACTCTATAATACACACGCTAAAGTATTTTCATTTAATTTTGTTTAACAGTGTATAAATGTCAGTGTGCAGTACCTAAGCCACAAGCCAGTCGAAAGAAGTCTTTCAGACATTCAAACTATTTACTAGAGGTCGGTAGAGGACCATAAATATTTCAAATGTTAAGTTTTAGTAAGGAGCTATGAAAAACTATAATCTAATCCAAATTCAACAACAGACTTCAATTTGGCATAAAGGTCTCGTTACCAGGCCACTAAAATCATTATCGTGTCATGTCAAAATATTGTAGTGTGCGTGCTGTAGTGTGCGTAGCGTTTTATTTATTAAAAATATGCAATAAAGCTTATTTAAAAAATATATTGCTATTAATTATTATACGCTCCTCCTCCATATCAACTATAATTGGGAGAAATTTCATGCTTATACATCGACGCGTCTTTTGTAAAATGGGGTACAAAGTTTTCCGCTTGTGTATTAATATATAGATAAGCTACTTTTTTACACGAAGTCAGAAATACTAGCTTTCGAGCTTACTTACACTAGCTTACTAATTGCATTTCTACCTTAAAAAACTGGCCTCGCGTATCCCCGGCATAAGTTCCATACGTACTACACGGTCACATTAAATAGACATTTGACCTCGGTAAAGAAATGTAAAAAACATAAGAAAATGTCCAAAAAAAGCAATAGAAATTGATACTTTGTATCAATATCGATATTGTAACTAATGTGTGTTGTGACCGCTAAAATTTCAAATTTCGAATGCGTAGCAGAATTCCATTTTTTCATAATTTGAACTCTGTCAAGTTCCTTTGTTACAGAAAGTAAAGGTTTGCGTATACATCCTAATGCCGAGCGGGCACGCCCCGACACTGTACTAACCTTATACCTCACCTTCACCTTTCCTCTAACTGGGCCAGAGACGAGGGGCACCATGAATCATGACATGGTACGGACAATAATTAAACCGGCGTGATGTCAGAGAAGAACAAAGAAGGCAGTATACAATTACCTTAAACGATGTCTTGTAAAAACAGTAATAGTATAATTTGGCTACCAAAGCCTAAAAATAAATTTAATGATTATTGATTATAGTATTCCCTATTTTTCCGGACTGCCAAAGATGGGTTGTTTTTCCCGCGTATCTGATATGTAAACGATATTTTTTGAGATAGCTAAATAAATTAACACGATTGAGGTATCGGCAGATATATCTTGGTACCCCAAGTATTTTGAGATGGGTCACGTAAAAAAAATTAAACATGGCGGCTGCGGGCTGTCCAACGCCATGATTGTAAGTAGTGATTTTTTTTATCAAATACTGCAATATAGGTATTAAATGAAAGGTTCAGCACAAGGATATCAGATTGATATATCATAAATGTAATTAAAATAATACTCTTTGCTTTATTGTTACTTTTAACAATGCTCGTTGCCCTGTTCTCTACCTACCTCCAATTTGTTTTCGGAGATGTTTTAGGGGTTTTCGTTTTTCTGTTGCGAATTAAGAGGACTACATTATCACTATGGCGAATTTTCCGGTGGAATTTGAACCATGTTGAATTGCGAGAAAATTGCTTTGTAATTCCCATATGATTTAGATAACCACAGTCTGAAAATTAAAATATCGTTCTGATGTTATCAAAATAATATCCACCCTACGAATAATACACAAAACCATTCACTTCCTTAAATATAAGTTGTTTTTAATAGCAGCACAGCTGACAGCCTGAGATGTGTATGAACTTTTTAATTATAAAATATTAATTAAACATTAGAACATAGTATATTTCCTAATCTGAGATTATTATACGTTTTAGTTATACCCGGTTCTTATCTGTTTATGACATCATTACATGCTATAAGAAAGAGACAATTTATAATATCAGATTTTTTAAACATTGATATCTCATACTGAGGGGACGGTAGTGCCATCGCCAAGACGAGCCAAGCGAAGTGCAACCTATGATTTCTTAAAACGTTTTGACGTTTTTCTAGGGTACCGTACCTAAAGGTTAAAAATGGGACCCTATCACTACGACGTCTGTGCGTCTGTCCATCTCCAGGCTGTATCTCAAGATAGCTAGAGACTTGAAATTTTCACATTCTTTTCAAATACTAAAAACAAAATAAATTTCACAAATAAAGACGAAATTTTTTGCCATTTTTCGCTCGATATCAGTAATGGTGACAGGTAGGCAATTGAAATTTTTTTTAGACAGTTAACAATTTTGTTAATGTTTGAAAATAAGTATTTCGTTATTTTCATTTATACTTTACTGTTCAATATTAAAAAATAAAACAACTTTAATAATTAAGGTGGGCTCTCATACAAATATAACAATTTTTACCTATGTTTCCTCTGATATAGCACGGATAACGGAACCCTTCGTACGCGAGTCCAATTTTGCCGATTTTTTATTTCTGCAGTTAGCTGAGCCATTAACACAGAAGAATTTAGAACCCCAATCTTTTTAGTCGGTTAGGAATTAGTTTAGCATATTACAAATATAATAGGGTGATATGGCACGCTTTATTTGTGCGTACAATAGTGAGAAATGTCTTTATAACGGACACAATGGAGTCCGGTGGTATTTGATAATTCCCATGGACAAGTATTGAGGGGGTTTAGCAAGCCTTTGTGTCGCAATACGCGGGAACACGATAATATTAATTAGGCAATAAGATAATAATATCGTTGATACATTTTTGTTACTTTCAAATTTTTAGTAGCTATTTGCCGCATGCAATAGAACCATCCATAAAGTACGTTACACATTTTTTTGCCGTCACTGCTGTCGTCCATGGAACTCGTGATATCTGAAGAGTCGCAAGTGCGTTGCCGTTATGAGGGAATAGGGATAAGGGTTTAGAGAAGTTGAACTTGAACACTGAACGAAACACAGCTCAACTCCGTTTCGAGACAGTTTTCTGTGAGGCCGTGGTATCACTCCGGTTGAGCCGGCCCAATTGTGCCGAAGCATGACTCTCCCACGGCAAAAGTTTTTTTGTAGACCCTTGTCACAGGCGGTCAAATTTCTAAAAGGGGTCCCTAGCGTGACGTCGCAAATTAAAATTTTACATCTAACAATTCAAACCCCTCTAATTTTTTTTTATTTTTTGACAGACCAGTGGTTATCTCCTCACCCGCTCACCTTTTACGTGTAAAGCACTTTATGTATGGAACCCTGAATGAATTAATCATTTGTTCCTGTTATTTACCACATTCTGGGTGTAACTCTTTACTCCTATTGCAGAGTGATATTAATATGTACAGCCTAAAGCCTTCGATATTGTTTATAACATTAACAATAAGAATGCTTCAACTTTCAAAGCACAAATATTTGCCAAAACTGAGGTAGCAGAGAACATACCTACGCTCTCTGAGTGCTCTAAATTACCCTCCGCCATAAAAGCTTGTCATCTTTGGTCACATTATTTCAAGATGTTTCGACATTCTTCCAATATGGAGAGTGTTGAGCTCATTTGTTTCATAATATATTATTTACGCTTGCACCTTATAGAGATTCTATGCTGTATATTTTACCAGCATACTTTATTTTACATTCGTGTCCTTCAAAATTATACCAGAGTATATTTTACCTCTCAATTTATCTATAAATAGACTCTTCATAGAGTATATAATAGTAATTATTACGACTTAAGATCGGAAAGCAGAAATTAGGGTACAAAAAAAAAGTTGATTCACCCCCCTACTCAAATAGATTTATCTAACCAGCTTGCCGACTTCAAACAAACTGACAAATATACCACATGTATGTATATAGCTATATGTTTTGTTGAGTTGAAACGTAGGTACTATTAAATACTTTTGTAATATATTTTATGGTTATCCCCAAAATAAATTATGTTATAAATGTCACTAAGTACTTATCACTTCATAAATTTTTTATTTCTACAAATATAAAACTTTGAATTTGTGTATTTTCTTTATATGGACAGGTAAATGGTCCTGGTTGGTGACAAGTAACAATTATTTACCTCTAATGGTTTGAAGACAGGAGATTTGTAGCAGGATTTAACCTTTCTCACCCGACTTCTCCAAAATACGATAATGTTTTTCGAGTGTATTCATTTATTATATAAAAATAAGTCGATTTTCTCTTCCTGACGATGTAACTCCGGAACGCATGAACCGATTTCGACGGTTTCGCATTCGTTGGAAAGGTCCGGGTTCCGTGGGTTTATAGTAAAGAAAATTCGGGAAAAATTCCAAAAAAAAAACAGGAAAAATATTTTTTTACATACTTTGCCATCTCTTACACATGCAGTCACTTCCACGGTGCCAGTACATGGTTTTTACTCGATTTTCGAATTACACGCGACCGAAGCCGCGGGAAAATGCTAGTCTGTAGAAATATAATAAAAACATTTTTTATAACACAGTCCGTACTTGTTATTTTTGTAGTATGTAATTTGTATATGTATTCAGAGTGAATTGAGCAATGTTCCAAAAGTTGATATGTTGCTCCATCATTATGAATTTTGAGGGTTCCCTACCAAAAAGGGTAAAGCTACGATGACTGTCCGTCTGTTTCCTTGTCGACCTCTAGACAGTATGTTGCCACAAAAAATTATAATCAAAATCTTTTTATTCGAAATAAGTACTTTAAGTACACTTTCTGAACGTCGAAACTACGGGGCCTATCTACTATAATGATGTAGCATCATGAAAAACGAAATAGCATTTAGTGGTTAGCACCAAAACATAAATTTATTTTTCTTGTTCTTGTGCCAAAAGAAAAAATAATTTAATGCACAAAACAACAAGCTACGAAAAATAAATAAAAAGTTCAATGACATGGCAATTATTAGATTTAATTTATAACCACTAATGTGGCATAGTGTTTCGGTTTTTGAACTCGCGGTTTCGCATAATAAATTAGTCCAAAACCAGTTCTATATAAGTATTTATATTATTATTATATATCTCCAATCAAACTATATCCTTGTAAGGCAAGTCATAAAAATCTTTCTATTTTTTGTGTTTTTCACTTTACATTACCTATTTATCTATGAGTATAGTCCTATTTGGCCTATCTTAACAGCTTTGATAAAATTTTCTTATTTATTGTCATTGTGGTATATGATAATGTATAAAAAAATAAAATTCGATTTTAGATAATTGTAATAGTTTTTAACACAAGAAATATAGAGAATGCTTTAAAATGCCTAAAAACATTTTTTTTATTGGTGAATTTCGTACCGCGTTGAATAGAGTGATGTAAACTGCCCAATATTTTTTTTTTAATTGGCCATTTCATTTTTCGCGGATTAAAGCGACTTGCGTTAAACATTTTGGTGTCTTATAATTGGGTTGTACAATATACAGTCGTGATAGAAAAGTGATTATTAGGAAAAATAAAAATGATTAAAATCAAGAGAATATATTATATTTAAAAATAATACTCCAGCATTTCATCCCGATTTAAAACGCTGTTAAAAATTTAAATAAGTACAAATACTTTATTTATGTGTACCATAAACTGATTACTTTTATATACTAATAATGCTAAAGAGATTGTTTGTTTGAACGTTCTAATCTCAGCAATTACTGGCCGGAATCGAAAAATTCTTTTTGTGTTGGTTGGTCCATTCATCGAGGAAGGCTGTAGGCTATATGACATCACCACGACCAATAGGAGCCGAGCAGTAATCAAAAATGTTGTAAAAACGAGTTAATTAATATTTTTTGAAACGTGGACGTATGGACGTATGAGTGTAAAAAGATCATTCGCATTCGACCTTTCCAATACCAGTTTTGTAAATTTCTTTCGCAGATCATTAGAAATGTAATCTGTTGATATAAAAATGTACATTTCCAGACCAGTATATAACGGATTTCAGAAGTTCAACGCACTTAGTTCAATAAAATAAATTAAAATACCATTTCGCTTGTTTTTGAATAGGTATTTTATGAAATTGAAGCTGGATCACAAAATTAACATTATTGATATTGGTGATTTTGCAAATATGAGAAGAATGAAATAAAATAAAAATAGCCATCCATCCTAGGTTAAGGAATTCTGACATCGTCCCTATTTTTGCACAATAAACTGTTTATTAATTAGTACATGTTAGTGCTAATATTGTTTACTTTTTTATAAGTCGAAAGCTTAATATTATCCTTTACAAATTGTGCAGGATTATTTAAGTTGAAACTATCACGTTGTACTCTATAAAAACACCATATATATTTAAGATAACAATAAAAACTGAACGCGTTCCTCGAAATAAAATATTTAGATCTTTGACAGCGCCACCTAGTTTACGGGGCCGACATCATAAGAGAGACACCTTGCTTCTTTTGGTTGTTTTTGTATGTCAATACGCCAACAGATGACACTAGCTGTAGCAAAGTGAATGTAGAGAAGTAGAGTTCGAAAATTATTTTAATGATAGGAAACCCATGGTGGAAGGCGTTTTCGTAACCGATTGTTTTACAAAATTAGGAGGCAAACGAGCATACGGGTCACCTGGTGGAAAGCAACTACTGTCACCTATTGGACACTTGTAACATCAGAAGAGTTGCAAGTGCATTGCTGGCCTTTTTTATGAAAGAATAGGTATAGGGAATAGGGAATTAAAATAGGCGATGAAGTTTCTGGTAAACTCACTCACACGCGAAACACTAGTAAAGCACTGTTTTTCGGTTTTTCTGTCAGGTTGTGGTATTTCTCGGTTCGAGCCAGCCCATTTGTGTTGAAGCACGTCTATCCCACGGTATTGATTGAAATTCAAAAATGTCTCATTAGTCCACGTCTACAATCGGGATAAAACCTGCACCTGTCCCTCTACTCCATGTACGCTATGCTCGCACCCTAAGTAAAAGAGTACAATACAAAAACTTTTTAAACAAATATGTGACAGTACATTACAGAAGGCCTATAAAGGTTCTAATAGCAATATTGCAAAGGAGTTGCTCTGCAATTTATTTTCGTACATTTTGCTTAAAAATTTTGATAAAATAGTTACTTCAAAATTTATTTAAATTGGCTGTGAAATTAATGTTTTGCATATTATTTCTAAGAAAAATGAAGAAATGTATTGTTCTTAGCAATTTTGCTAAGTGTCCTTTTCAGGCCTACTACTGTACGCAATATTACTGTAAAATTAAAAACCTAAAATTAATCTGCAACTACAAAAAAAAAAAATAATAAGCACTCCCAAAGCACACGTCCTATTCTTTATCAACTACGAATATTGCTAAATAGCAAAGTTTCAAACGCGAAGATATTCATTCTATTCACTAAGAGCGCTTCTTAGGAACTTGCAGTGTTGAGTAGTAAACTGTGCCAATGTTTATAAATAACCGGAACCCTTTAATTTCCCTAAAGAGATACTGAAATAAAATAAGCGAATAGTAAGGACTTGTGTTTTGTCTATTTTAACTTCATTCATATAGTCATCCCAAAATTAGCCCAAATCTTCGTTTACAAACACTTTGGACCCTTGCTCTTGTTTTGTACTACGCAGTACGGTGACGTAACTCTAAGGAAATAATTCCGGTCGTATTTAGTGCAATTTTTCCCTAATTCCTGGCGCCTTTTCCCAGCTCCTTTATTGGTGGGAGCTGAGTGACGTCTTCGCGCCCACGCGGCAAACGTGACGTAAGCCGATCGATGCATACGTTCGTCTCTTTCGCACGCTCTACCTCCTGTGTTATCCGTCTCTTTCTATTGGGAATGCTTCGAAATTTAAATCGTAGGCGTCCTCGTGCGTAGCCGATTCAGTGTCTGTATCAACAAGGCTGTATTTACAGCGATATTTATTTATATTTTCATAGCTATGACCATTTTCTCTTCACCATTTTCTAATTTTAAATGATAAGTTATTTAAAAGTTTGTTATGATATTTTAAAGTATAACTGTACTTTTTGTAAATTTAAGATAACAGCAAAATAATATAAGCTGTTTACTTAAAATTACAAGGCAAAAAACCGTCCAAGTGCGAGTCGAACTCACCTATGAAAGGTTCCGTAGCAGCTAGTACGATGCTTATAAAATATTATTGCGGTTTACACGGTAGATTTTTTTAACTAATGGGGGTTCTACACGACGGGAACAAACATCACGCAAAGGTGATCATGCAATGCATTTTCAATCTTACGCCATGAACTGAAGGTGCATTTTAGATATTAATGTCGTGAATGGTCGTGTTTGATAAACCTTTATGTCAAAGACCTTGATGCACTCCAAATTGCACCCTCAGTTCATGGCGTAAGATTGAATTGAGGGTGCATCTTAGATATTAAT
>JAOTAV010000015.1:796369-808385 GCA_026546445.1 Cyclargus thomasi | reverse complement strand
ATTTGGTTAAAATAGTTTTTTGTTAGAGCACGGCCGTAGTGTAAATGAAACACTTTGGGTGACGATCCTGTTCAAAGAAATGCGATTTGGTTTAAAATAGTGATACATTTTTATATCAAATTGGCTGCGTCTAGGGGACTGGTAATTTTAAAAAAGTTTTTGATTTTTTTAATGAGCAACTAGCTTTAACCCCAGATTAGCGCGTACAAACAGATAAACAGAAATTTTTTTCTGTCGATTTGCGTTCTATTACTGTTCCTTAGCCCACCAACAGTAATTATTTTGTAAAAATACTAAATGTACAGACATGCCAATTTTACTGTTCTATTATATATATAGACTAGTTGACCCCGCAGACGTTGTCCTGCCGAGCTATTTTGTGAATCTAGACCATTCTCAGATCCCCTTGAACACACACAAAAACTTTTCATCAAAATCGGTCTAGTCGTTTAAGCGAAGTTCAGTGACATACACACTTACAGAAAAATTATATATATTAAGATTAGTACTTATGTCACATAAGTATTTCACTCTCGTAAGCATTATATATTGAAATGCGTTGCAGTAACGCAGAGCTACAAGTATGCGTACACACTCACAGAATAATTATATATAGAAAGATAATAAATGAAGATTTTTGTATTTTTATTTTAACATTCCTGACTCTTTACTTGCAGGATGTACTGATACCGTGGCATCGACCGGCGACATTATATCCTCCACCCCCCGCACCGAGATTCCTGTCGGTCGAATATGAACAGTAAGTCAACTCTATATAAAATAATATAAGTACATATTATAAAACGTACAAAGTTATAGTTCTTTCTAGCTATGCAAACAGGAACACAATTCACACATTGACAGTTCAAAAAACACACTTTCATATTTTTCAGTTCTCCTAATATATGAAATGTTATACATTTCTTTGTTATTTTAAATAAAGTTTATTTATAATATTATGTCATATAATAATGAACTAGATACCTAAACTAAACTAACCTAACCCAAAATCGTCCATTGTAGGAAATAGTTTTAAAAGTTGTATCCTTTAATTATTTTGAGTTAGGTATCTATTTGATTTAGCATGCGACATATATTTTTAATAATTTCTTATCATTATAATATTAAACAAAAACTCAATAATATCTCTTGGAAATAAAAAAAAGTTTTGTTGCGAGAAAATGGTCAGATTGGTGTGATCCGCGCGAGTTAATAATACACGTGGATTGGGTCGCTGCGCCGCACGAGTTTTAGTTCTGTAACTCAATCATTTCTTGCTTCAGTTGCTCTGAGCCGTGGAAGAGCCGTGATGGTTCACCGGGGTCATCTTCGCTGTCGTCACCGAACGAAACCTGTTACTCCTTCGTGCGGCGAGCATTACAACGACTAGCAGGCCGACGCTCGTTCCTACCCTCTTGGACGATAGGAACGAGAATAACGCAGAGACCATGTCCCCGCCCTGAACCTCCCGCCGCAGACCTCCCGATCGAATTGAGGCGACTAGATGAAGTTCTGCCTCCTCGGTTAGTCACACAAACTTCCGAGACGTCCACCTTAAAATCACGCAGCCTCACGGATATCGCTGAGATCGAACGTCATGGACTAGTTCGTTCTAGGTCCAGTCTACCCAGCTTAGGTGGTGACGATACCAAACCTGCTGTCGCAGAACCAGTACCTGAAGCTGCTCCCGAACCTCGGAGGAAGCCCCGTTTGGTCAAACAAAAAAAATCGATCAACGAGGACGACGCTGACGAAGATTTAGACAAACCGACCGATATGAAAAGTATGGTCGAAGAAATGCCCAATTTTAAAGTACACACACAAAAATTACATTCAAAGAAGCCCGGCGTCTTTAAACAGACGTCTCTCAACGAGGAACTTATGTCGGTAGAAAGATTGAGAGAAAAGGAGCGATTAAGAAAGAATATACAGAAACAAGCGTCGCTCAACGAAGAATATTTATATAGAAGACCGGGTACTCTCGATTCGATTCGTGACTCCATATTTTCCACATCTGCAACAACCGCCAAAAAGTTTCAGTCTCTAAAGAATGGCCTTACAAATAAGTTCAAAACTTCTACAACGAATATAGATAAAGTAACGGTATTTGTAAGAATGCTCCAGGGGTGGAAGAGTCACGGACCGGTACCAGAAGTTCCTACGCCTAATGACAATAATGTAGTTAACGAGAAAAATTTCCCTGAGAGACGACATTCAAAAGAAGATGGTTCGGATTCATCAAAAGATAGCAGTTTACAAAGTGATACTAGTGTTGATTCTGAAGACAGTTTCGCTTCAGTAATCTATGTTCCCAAAGCGGATGGGTCAGGAGATCCATTATCGCCTGGACCATTATCCCCGGGTCCAACGTCACCGAGATTAAAAGTTTCTTCCGTACCCACATCCCCAAGAATGAAAAGCTCCCCAGGCTTACCTTCGCCAAGAATTAAACAAGCTTTTCCATTAATTAGGCCTCCATCATCACCTAATGCAGTGACAGCTCCTGGAGCAGTGCATAATAAAATACTGGTAGCACAATATAGTCTTAAGAACTACTCTACAACTAATACAGCAACAACAGCAACCCAGAAACCGTTATCTAAAAGTCAGCCAAATTCACCGCCAAAAGTAGAGTCAGATGACGATGTTTTTAAACTAGAACCTGAACCACCTCCGCCTTCAATTCCCATACCTATCCCGATGCCGATTGAAATATGTAACGATCCTATTCCTCCCATTAAAGAGGAAGAAGAGACACCTAGTGATGTGACGAGGGAACTATTAGCGGAAATCAATAAAGACATTGAAGAAATACATAAGTTAACAATTGAAACAAACGATATAAAACCTAGAATATTACTACAGGACGTTAAACCGTACCCAAAAATTACTTTACAAACTGTTGCGGAATTACCGGAGATACCACAATTTAAACCAAAACAACCAAGCAAATCGCCTACAACTGACGCACTTGATGCTAAAGTAGCTGACAAGAAACGAAGGGAAAGAATACGGCAAATAAAAGAAATGTTAAACAAAGGCATACCGCCAATAAATATTAGCAGAAGGCCTCCATTTCCGATTGTACGCACAACAAGTGCATCAGAGCCTATAGCGAAAAGTCACCCTAAATTAATGTCGATAGAATTATTCAACCCAGCAACTGATGATATGGATAGTGACTCTAGTGGTGTATCGTCGCCCGATTCTGTAGACAGTGTTATCAGTGTTGTACCCGAGGAACTTCGCAAAATCGCTTTAGAAAAAGGTAAAATATATCTACAGCATTATTTATTTATCTAAATAATTAATCAATTTTTTATTCAGTCCCTTAATTTCTTGAAAACTTGTTAAAAATATACGTGTTTCGTAACAGATTTTACAAAATAATATAAATTTGTTACAGATTTGTCAAATTCTTCTTCATTGGAAGCAAAGAAAGACGACGCTCGAGAGTCAACGCCGATAGAGAAATCTCCCTCAACCTCACCAGCTCCTCCTCTTATTGAAGCTGTAGCGGAAGTTGCACAAACACTTGATGAAACATGTGAAACAGTTATTCAGTCAAGCCCTCGATCAAAAAGGCGACATTTAGAAAAACTAGAGAGTGCAGAAGCAATGGCCATTGTCCAGGGGGCCTCTAGTAGTAGCAGTAGTAGCAACTGGAGTCTCAATAAGTTATCTCCTGGCGATTTACGGATACTAGAAGATAGATCACGGTCACAATCACATACTAGCTCCAGCGGCAGCTCTTCGAGCTTAGAGAGGCTTTCTCCCGGCCGTAGATCTAAGGACAGATCTCCAAGACAAGGCAGTACAAGTAATTCTACTTGGAGCCTCAACAGGCTTTCGCCAAATCGACCAGAAGGTAGATCTCTTGATGAAAATCTAACCAAAACTCATAGGAGTCCAACACGACTACCCTACGATTCCATATCAATGTCCAGTACAGATTCAGATAAATCGATATCGAAATCGGAAAGCTTCAATAGGATACAAGCAAATGAACCATTAGTTACATGTAAATCGGACATGATTGCTAAAGAAGAGGAATGGGTAACAGAGCAACAAGATCGCAGCAGTCATTTAACTGAGTTTGCCGAAAAGTTAAGTGAAAAACTAATGCAAGAAATTGATCAATACTCAAAACGAATTAATGAAGAAGATTTTGACTTAACTAGTAGTAGCAGTAGTGAAAAGAGCATTTCATTAAGATTAAAAAGGGAAGAGGAAGATAGAAATACTCAGAAAATACTCGATGAACTGTCGGACAGCTTACAACATTTAGAAGATCCACAAAATAAATTAGGCTTAGATTCAGTGCCAAATACTATAAAATCTGACTGTCACAAGATTATTACATCTATTCAGGATACACCAGAATCAGAAATCAACAAGCTTTTCCCCAAATGTATTACAAAAACGAAGGGAAAGAAACGATCGAAAGACGTGGACCCTATCATAAATAAGTATAGGGAGCTTAAGAAGACGATGAAAGTGACAAGCGACGAAGACATTTATCTTAACAATTTTGCAAACATTCAATACAACGTTAAACCAATTAACGATGACAAATTTACAGATTTGGATACAAAAAACCCGGACGAAGATAGTGCAATTTCTTCGAGCAACGGTAATCCAGAAATAACAATAGACTCTGGAGCGTATGATACGAGTCAGTCACTAGAAACCGGTTACTCACTCGAGTCCGAAATAAGCGTAGATTCTCTATGTACGAGTACCGATAAAAGATCTTCGCTTAAAGTGGGACAGTCAACAGATTCTAGCGACTTAGACAAAATGGAGATAAGTCCAGAATCAATTACTTCGAGATCCAGTGCAAGCACGGCTCCATTGAAATCTGGTTTTTCTATAGAGTCGAGCGACACATCTGCCGGGAGCGACTGGAGCAGGCGAGACAAAACCGGCAGCACAGCATCACTCGGCTGCGCGAGTCTGGCTTCTTTGCCGTCCTGCAGCGAGTGCTCCAAGGAGAGGAAGTTTATGGAAATTCGTTCATCTTCAGAGGAAACTGCGACCTTACCAGCCGTGCCAGCGCGAGCGATGCCTCACGCTCCGCTGCTGCCCTCTCTTAGCGATGGCTCCGACAGTCTGCCGTCAGAGGGAGGCGCCGTGACGTACCACAGATACTATCACGTGTTTAAAAAGGGGGAACTAGACCAACTGATAGAAAAGTACGTGGAGAGCCTCCATGTGGTATCGTCCTACTACGACCAAGCGAGTTGGTGCGTAATCGCCGAAAAAGTTCAAGTGTGGACCATTTAATATGGTTTTTTGTCCTTTGTTCTCAATATTTCTAGACACTCGAGTGCTGCAAATTCTAAGTGACCTTCCTAACAAACTCTTAGTGAGTGTTAAGAGAATATTATTGGTATCTAATTCGGGGGCGACTCCATAAGAATTGCCAAATGCGACGCTATCGTTTCTATTTCTTATAATTTATTGATACTCGATATATCTAGCTGTTATATCTTATAAATCTATAACCAGAGCCCGCTACGAACAGTAGCTTATATAATTCGATTGGGCCTTAGGTATTTAATGCGATTATAGAGTTCGCATAAAAAGAAAACTAAGAGCTTTAAATAGTGAAAATTATATGTATATTATATACTTCAGCGGCTCAATATATTATAAGCTATCCGTAGCTTAACGATAATATACTATCGAGAACTATACAGATTGTATCGTTTACAGATTAAATTGCTTTATACCATTATCCAAGATCAAATTTGTATTTCGTAGGCGCTCTTTACTTGTATCTGTACATTGTATATAATTCTGACAATAACATAACTAAATTCGTTTTTAGATTTATAAAATTACATATCGCTTCCTAAATTAAGTTTTGCCTATAACTTATTTTTGGTTTTTGGATGTGGTATAAAAATCTATGAAAAAACATACATTACAGGTGTTCAGTATTACAAATCTCAATGAGCTGGCCTCGTTATCATAACTTTCCATAACAGTAATCTTTTAGACTATTTCCCTGTAAACGCCTATAGTGTCATTCTAATTCGGACCACACGTGTTGAATTATTATTTATTCAAGTTAGAGGCTTAGGAACTCGTAGCAGATATCAAATCGCAGTACAAAAGTTAATACTACAAAGTAATAGAAACATTTTCTGGCGCCATAACATTTTCATCTTTTAATTATTGTGCACAGTTATAAATTTATGGCAATGTTATGATTTGTAAGAAAAATATTTTTTATTACTTATTAAGATACAGATTAAAACACCTTACATTCCTATGCATTGGACGTAGGTGCACGCAAGTCGGTGCGTGCACGACTTGCGTGCACGTACGTCTAATGCGTACGAATGTAAAAACCTTTGCGCGTACGACGTATTGTCATCTTAAACCGACTTTTGTTACAGATATTTGACTAATGATACCGCATTCCATTCCAAAAACATTTAAGAATTAGTGTTTCTACCACTAACCAAAGAGTTTATAGATGTCCCATAGTATAAGTACGAATGAATAACTTTGAAACGAACATTAGGCAGTAAAATATGTTACCGATGCAAGGATATAGATAAATAGAAAGAAAGGAAGCTTGGTATATTATTATATTATAGAGCTACCTTCTGGGTATCTAAATGTATATAGTCGCTATAAGTATATAGAGCTACTAGAGAGTAATTATGTTATCAAAATCAGTGAGATTAAAATTAATAAGTATATTAGTATAGTACAATACATTTGTACAATTAATAACCGTTTAAATAATGAATCTCATTAGAGATTGACTCCGTTTTACCACCAGGTTTCTAGAATACTTGATAAGAAGTAGCTTTAACTCGAAGTCAACCAAAAGTGTTAAGAACCTATCATTCAATAGGGAGAAACGTTGATAGGGGTCCAATGCAACTCGTCACACCAGAAAATTTTTGCTTACTCGATATTTACGAGGACCTGTAGAAATAGGACCCGTAGAAATAGGACGTTAATAAATAAAAATAAACAGCGATAAGCTTCAATCAAAATTTTTCACCGACAATGATCGAACTTTCCGTGAAAACTTATTTTAAAACCCTGCTGGTAAGAACGGAGCCGTTGCTGCAATTCAAGCAGCATTTAAACCTTGATTAACACTCAAATATAATCGCAGTTGACATAATCAACGTTCAAATGCTGTTTAAATCCAGCGAGATTGTACAGTTATCGAGTAGTTACACTAGTTCATTAAGCAGATAGTTTAAGTAGAGAATAGGACGAAACATTGCACAACGGATATACCTACTTTTAATTTTGGCGATTTCTATACTTGTTCAGATAGATATCAATATTGTAATATAATGTGACTCGTTTGAAATGTCTTTTTTGTGATAGGTGACTCGTTTAGTTGGATGTCATGTGATAGTTTGTATCTTTATAATTAGGTTACCAGCAGTCGTAGATCTTGGATTACTGTTGAACGCAATTTATCGTTTTCCTAACTGATCGTTGTTACAAAATGGAAACATGACAGTCAAAATTGACTCGGACAGATGGCTGTCCTACGTAATTTGGTCGCTTTATGCTCATGACAGATATGATACTGAACTGACGTAATTCGAATATCCTAGGTCCGCCATCTGACTGTGAATCGAGTTTTTCAACGGTACTTTTTAATATTAGGTCCTCATCAAAAATCTAGTCAATGTTTTGGTGTATTTGCTTTGTTTTAGTCTTTTCAGTTATTTTTTAAATAATTTAGGGCCTGTTTCACCACTTCCTGATAAATGCCGTACAGGCTATCCACAAGTTATATGATATGTGAAGGTAAGATAATCTGTAAAATAAGTTGTGCATAGCCTATACGGCACTTGTCACGGAGTGGTGAAACAGGCGCCGAATAACTCTTTCTCTGTGACCCCTTAGCGCTAGTGAGTATTACAAACCCGCTCTTTTTTTTAAATATGAAAAAAGACAGTGACAACTTTATGTTTAACTCAGTAGCGCAAGTTTTAAAAGTTCAAGTTTTAAAATACAATTTTTCGAAACAAAGATCAGTTAGGATTTTGTCCTCTCTATTGGATACAGGTTTGGTAGAAATATAAAACAAAACCTGTTTTAACTTAACCAAAAAGGGCTCATACGGTTAAGTTTTTAAATGGTGTTTTGGAAATAAATACATAATTATTCTTATATTAAATCTGACTATTGTGTGTTAGAACGAAGCCACACTTTTCAGGAAGAAATGTTTATTTAAAGGTCGCTTTCCCATTAATGCGGCACGCAACTGCGAGCTTCAAAAATTTAAAAATTAAAGCCTTATGATCTAGGCCATAGGTTTGATTTTCTATCGACATTGGTCTTAGGGCCGATGCCGCCACGGGTTTATACTGACGTAGAGCATAATGAAAGCTATAATCTAGTTCACGAGTGACATTTATTTTGAATTTTCGTCGATCGCGATTGCGTACCGCGACGATTGGAAAGCAACATCAAAATGTGACTTCGATCTTATTTAATAGTCAATTTACAACCGATAATTTAATTATTAAGTAAAATAATATTCAGTTCTTACAAATGCAATCCAATAGCTGAGGACACAGGAATTTAAGTCTTATTACAAAATGTTTTATAATCGAAATTCATACATATTAATTCCTTAAACATATAGATATACGACGACGCATATCATGCAATTCAATTCCTGCATTGTTTTATATATTTTCTATAGTCCAACGCACGAGGCGAGTCACAAAACTTTTTGAGGATTTACTTAAAGAACAATTAATAAAACGATTATGCATACAAGTCGAGTATGAGAAGGTCTTTAGCACACGACAGAGGTAGACAGCAAACTTTGCATAGCGCTACATAAATATCTTTCAGTAAAGGTGAGACCGCACTAAGCGACGCTACGCTGCAGTGTAGCGACGCGACAAGTAGATGGTCAGTATTCGTGTTATGAAATCGTATGACCTAAACCGGATCACCAGCGCAAGAAACATCGAAAGTTTTATTTATGGAATCTCCTATAAATAAATAATTTTAGAGCGTCCGTAGCCTAATGGGTTTGGTTCGCACTCGGGAGGGTGCAGGTTCAAACCCCGGTGGAGTCGTGTACCAATGAGACATTTTCCGATCTCAAGTACATAACACGGATGCTCGTTGCCGTGGGAGAGCCATGCTTCGGCTGGAATAGGCCGGCTCGACCGGAGTGATACCACGGCCTCACAGAAAACTGACGTGAAATGGCGTTGAGCTGCGTTTCGTTCAGTGAGTGGGTTCACCGGTAGTCCAACTTCCCTAATCCCCCTATCCCTATTCTCATTCTCTCATAAAGGCCGGCAACACATTTGCGACTCTTTGGATAGTCACGAGTGTCCATGGGCGACGGCAGTTGCTTTCCATCAGGTAACCCGTCTGCTCGCTTGCCCCCTAATTATTATAAAAAAAGAATAATAAAGTATCGCCCTAATGTCGTGTAGTGTAGCGTAGTGTCGCTCAGTGCGGTCTGATAGTTTTCGGGGGTAAAAAAAATTGTTACTCGCCTCGCGGTTTGACGAAAATTACTTTTTCATACACGAAAAGTTATATCGTAGGCATCGTTATATTGCACGTAGATAAACGTAAATAGTTTTTATTATACCTTATTCTCCATGTGACCAAATTTATGGTGAAAATAGTTAATTATAACCCTTTGATGGCCTATTCGTTTGGTGTAAGATGAATTTGAAAATGGATTTGGAAATTATAACAATTTCCCGCGTTCTATTCTGATTATTTCTCTACTGTGTAGCCTGCATTTTGAGAAACACTTATTTTTGTTTAGTTTCAAATTTTAATAATCCATACTATAGTTGAATCGTCGTAACTTGGCACAGAACTTATAATAAAATGTCTAAATTTGTATAAAATTCCATTCCAAGTTATTGCTATCCGACTACAGTGCCTAATGTCTGCTTATTCTTGTCCCGAAACTCTGTGAAAAAAAGATATATTTGATAAAAAATTGGCGATGAGCTTTTAGCCTATTTTATAACTTTTGTATAACATAATACACAGTTCTTCTTTTAAGAATATGGCTCCGTAGTGAATTGCCAGTGAATTCAAAGTTATTACTGCGCATATTTTTTATAGTACAAAAGCGGATATAATTATGACAAATCATCTTACACGAGAACATAACCTATTACCCATAACAATTCAAGTACCCCATGCTGAACATTGTTAATAAATCTATTTTGTATATATTTGAGTAATGTATTCGATGCTATGACATTTCATATTAGCTTGTCTGTGATATATAATTAATATATAAGCAGATCCCGATTATGAAATATTATTTACTGAATAAAGTTCCTTTGTTTGAACGCTAATTTTATTTACTTTAAGTATATAAATGACTGAATTTTTATTACGCCGTTTCTTGCACATAACGAGTGATTACCCTCTGGCGTTGTGTTTATTTGTACTAAGTTTATGTAACCGTTGTATTACAAACGAATATAACTATGTACATTATAAGCTTACTGTACCTATACATTATAATAGTAAAGACATTCACAATAAACTGAAGACTTAAATCTTGTGTCGGCTTTCATTTTTATCTTTCACGAAAGAGTGAACTCACATTTACAGAACTAGGGACCTAAAAAATCGTAATAATTTGCAAAGTTTGCTCTGCAATTCGTTTTGGTACGTTTTGTTAAAAAATCGAATAGTTTTGATAAAATAGTTACTTGAACATCCATTTAATTTAATTGTGAAATCATTGTTTTGCAAAATTAGTAGTTATTTGCAAGAAAAATTACAAAATGAATTGCTCTTCGTGTTTTGACCGCGGTAGCGATCGGTCGCGCTCCGCTTAATACACACGAACAATATTAATTTAATCAAATAATATTTCGCAAGTCGCGCGGCTCACAGCCGCTGCACGTCATCATGGCGCTCGTAGCCAACGAGCTGCTGGCGTTCGTACAACACGTCAACACCATGGACGAAGATAATCACATCGTGGAGTTGTGCAAATTCACCTACACCAGTGAGGAGATTTGCAAAGCCAAGCTGATGGTATACGAAGTGCTCGGTAAAACCGCGCAGATGACGTCCCGACGGAGAGGCGGAAGTAAACGAAGCTTGCAGGACATCATCTACCTGCTCAAGCTGACGAATCCTGCGTTTGCGTGACCTGTTTGTGGCTAAGCAGCTTCACAAACTGCCGGCGGTATCGTCGGACAACGTCAACGTCTCCGGCCTGTTCTTCAAGTTGAACATTATGAGGGTCGATGGACGAGATGCGAGGTCGATTAGATGCCTCGGAAAACACCATCAGTGAGTTACGTAGTGAATTGTTACAATTGAAAAGTAATAATTCATTATGTAGGTCACCTGAGCATCCGATCGACTCGATAAATATGCGTCGCGGAGCAGAAGTCGACTCGCCTTTTTGCGCGTCAGCAAAATCGAGTGGATCAGCAACAGCAGCCGTCAGCTCGCCGCCACTACGAGACGTCGAGACGAAATTGAGGACATCGACTCAAACGAAAAATTATGCAAGCATCGCTGCTTGTCTAGCGCCGCCCCCGCAGGTAAAGTAGAGGGAGGTCAAGGAGGGCCGTAAGGCTGAAAATCCTTGACCGGACAAGGGCGAGAGCAGGAGTCGTGTTGGTGGAGAGGAAGAAGAGGTAGCCCACAGTTCGAAACCACCGCGGCACCGCACCTTATGTACCAGAGCTGCGTCTGCTCTACGTGTCGCGCCGGCACTCGTCCATGACGGTTGGGGACGTCGTAAACTACATCCACGAGAAGATCACCTGCACCTTGAGGGTAGAGCGTCTGCACTCTTGACACAAAGTCAACTTTAATTCCTTTCTGGTGAGAGTGCCGACACCAGTTTTGTGGTGCACTATCGAGGCGGAGGAGTTCTGGCCCGAGGGCGTAGTTTACCGAAATTTCCGCGGAAGACTCCCGAATGAAGCGAGGATCACGTCGCCGAAAGACAATATACGTGATAAAGTTTAGTGTGTTTGTGTGTGTGAATGTGTAA
>JAOTAV010000015.1:778290-796269 GCA_026546445.1 Cyclargus thomasi | reverse complement strand
AAAAGGCTAACTAGTTTGAGATTGAAGCAGAATTTAATCGTTCCTCCGTAAACAGTGTAAACATTTTAATTGCGCGTTGCTGCGCGGCGTAGTGGGCGGTAAGAAAGGAGCGACTTGTAAGCTTTGCTAAATTTAATGCCGGTTGTACACTCTCGCCGAGAGCTCTCGGGCGAGAGTCTTGTGGGCTTTTGCCCGAGGCTGACAGGCGAGACGAGGCGAGTGTACTCGAGCGGCCTCGCTGTGTCTTGGCGAGAGTCTACATCCGTCGTAAGTGTCTGTAAGCTAGAGTTTTCGTTGTTCTACTATCGTTGTTAAACGGTTATTCGTAATAAATTGAAATCTTGATACAATTGAGATATTGTATGAACCTAAGTTTATCATTAGTTTACTACACTAAAATATTCATAGGAAATATAGTAAGAGGAAACGTAGTTAATGTAAAACGTCGTGGCGTCACATTTTTAACTTAATAGTTACTACGTAAGCGGCGTATCGTATCATAGAGTAACACGATATAATGCGTTTAAAATAAAAGATGGTGTTAACAACTTTAACATAAAATATACCTGATATAATATGCCTATTCAGTGCCTAAATATATAGTTTATTGTACACAAGAAAATTAACAAATATAATATAACAAATTAAATAATATAACAATAAAAAAATAACAAATATATGTTGTGTCATTTTTCTTCTTTAAAATACAACATTTTAGACAAGAAAATGACACAACATATACTGCTTATTTCTGAAAGAAATTTCTTCCAGCAGCTCGAAGTAGAGAAATAAAATTTTTAGTCTTGGAGACAGTAGTATCATAGTCGGACTAACGAATGCAAAGGTATAGAGTACCTTAATTCCGGTGACCGCAATATTGATTATTGTAATATGATAAAAAATTGTGTTAATATTACATTTTTAGGGTCTATCTGTTTATCCGTTTGTCTGTCTCCAGGCTGTATCTCGAGAACAGTAATAAGCTAGGTAGATGAAATTTTCGCAGATTGTGTATTTGTATTGTCGCTATAACAGCAAATACTAAAACTAAATAAATAAGATAAATAAAAGGGGCTTTCATACAACAAACGTGTTTTTTTGCTATTATGCTCGATATCAATAATGGTAGCAGGCAGATGATTAAAATGTTCAAAAATACTAAGTTTGTATTTATATTTTACTAATCTGTAATAAAATTTAAACAAAATTAATAATTAAGATGGGCTCTCATACAAAAAACACATTTGTTACCGATGTTTGCTAATATACTACGGAACCCTTAGTACGGTCAAGTACGATTAGGACTTATCCTACTCGGACTTGGCCAGTTTTTTCCATTTTTACTTTTATCTGTTCCTTGATTCTTAAAATCGTATTATATAGTATAGCATTTTTTCAAATTATGTTCGATAGATTAAATAAGAATTATTTTATTTTGTGGCCTTTCGAGGATGACATGGTCGCTCTTTTGTGAACCGAGTCCTTAATAAAGATTAAAAAAAAAAAGAATTATTTGACATTCACAAAAGCTATTCACATAGACCTTTATATTAAATTACATTTAGGTTCTGTTTACTTCCAAATGTTGTAGCGTTTACAATACGTTTGCTCCCGCCTTATCCTCGAGGGACAGACAACGCAATGTTATATATAAATTATTTGTAATACTAGATTATGGCTGCAACTCCATTGCACGAACAGTCGTTTATTGCACGGGAACCGCACAAAACGATAAAAAATGTCCTATGTCCTTTACCGGGATTCAAAGAATCTTTACGCAAAATTCAGCAAAATCGGTTCAGTGGTTTGAGCCTGAAGAGGTAACAGACAGATACACACATTTTCGAATTTATAATATTAGTGTAGATATACTGAAAATTTATTTGCCCTTTTTGTCCTCGAATTAGACCATGACGTAAGACATATAGAACTATTTTTAATGCGTTTCCCCGTAGATGCAGACCCTACCCACAAAAAACTAGGCGGTACTCCACTTATCGCCTAAGGCGGATCGCGTGAGACACTACACTACGACAGGATCTCGAACCTGCTCCTTTACGAGTGTGAACTAAGGGACTATACACTAGGCGACGGTCGGACGGCGAACGGTCACTTTTTTCAATAAACCATATATGTAATTAGAGCGTCCGTGGCCTAGTGGGAGCTGGTTCGAACCCGGGTGGAGGAGGGTATCAATGAAACATTTTCCGATCTCAAGTACATAATACGGATGCCCATTGCCGTAGAAAAGCCATGCTTACATTGATACCACTTCCACACAGAAAACTGGCGTGAAATAGGGTTGTGTTGTTTTTCGTTCAGTGAGTGGGTTTACCGGTGGCCTAAGTTCCTCCACCCTCCATCCCTATTCCCATTCTCTTTTCCCTTATAATTAAGTTGTAGTATTAGATTGCAGTATACTTAAATACTGCAATCTAATTTTGTATAAAATGGAAGAGCATTGTTGCCTGACACAGGCCATCAGCCTACAAGGCGACTTCGATTTCTACTAATAACAATGTATGTCTTTTTAAAGAAATAAAGTTATTATTTTAATTTTATCATAAAGGCCGACAACGCACTTACGACTTTTGTTTTGAGTATCAATGGGCGACGGAAGTTTCTTTCGCTTGCCCCCTAAAATATCACAAAATAATTACTGACTACAAGATCATATATACGGTTGAATTGACAAATCTCGTTAATGGAACTCGGTTAAAAAGGGCTTTTCGAATTATTGTAAGAGAGGTGTCCTGTCAAACTCACCTACAATTTTTTTGAGATTTCATGAATTATTATTCTCAAGATTTCGTTCCCTAAAATATTTATTTCTTTTGCTTTCGACTCGGGTCTCTAAAATAATAAGGACTTTTCACGGTATTGACTTTCAATAATGCAACTGATCGCTCGGAGATTGTTTTCATGTCCGAAAATATGAAGGGACTTCCAGAAAATAATATTACTCGGGACAGTCTTTGATCAATTTAGAATAATATCTGCTTTTAATGTTTGTAATATATTTTCTATTAAGTATAATAATATTCTACTTTTATGCATTCGCTCAAGATTGGCAGCATGGTTCGTTAACCACCTATCAAATTTCTATACAAACCGAGATTGTCAACAACAAAGTGACAACACATTACTTTGTATGAAATTACATTTTTTTGACAGAGGGTTATGAACCATACCGCCTTTGTCTAGATTTCATCTAATGGCACGGCAGTGGCATCGCCAAGTCGAGTGCGAAGCAAACACAGCCGCACCATCTTTTCAGGAACCATTTCGCCCCATTTTCAGCCCCTCTTTGGAGAAGCTCTAAATAATACCAGAGAGCTGAAATTTTCACCGTCTAGTTAGCTTACAACACATACTTGAAATCCAAAAATTCAAGTTTATGGGTCATTTAGTTCTAAAGTTAAGCGATAGTAAAGTTTCGCATTTTCGACACTCACTCATTCATGATCATCAAAATAGAACTACTACTTCCAATGAACTCACAGAGCTGAAATTTGGTACAGAGCTAGGGATAAATGGTTACATAAAGGAAAAACTATAAAATATAGGATTGTCGAAAAATTATCTTCAAATCCTATTTCATCTATTCTGCAACATGTTTCTGGGGTTAATGTCTTATTCAATTATAATCTATATATAAAAAACATAGACGGGTTTGTTACAACACTTATAACTCGAGATCTGCTGAATCATTTTTCATGGTTATTGATTCGTTGGATTTGTCTCCGCCCCGAATTGCAAAATACATCTTAAAAACAATGGAAACCAATATGTGTAATAAATACTTAATCATTTCGATAAATTCTCATTTGATTGCTACATGTCTATCATTTGCCAATCCGATCCTGTCAAATACTGTAACTATTCATGTGTGCGTTAAGAAATTTATTTTCTGTAAAATGTCTCGAAAGTTCATTAACTGTTATATTTGTTTGCTTTAGATATTAATTTATGTAAATTATTTAATTATTATGTAGTTATTTATTTCCGAAAATAAGATTTTATCTACAGGTTAACAAATGTTTAAATGTCTTTTTATAAGTCTATGATTTTTCTTGACCAGCTTTTGTTATGTGTTGAAAGTTTTGTGCGAGTGGAGAAACGAGAAATCATCGAGCTTATCATACAGATGAACAGAGGAATAATCTTCGAAGTGAAAGAAGATCATTGACTGTTGTGGCGGTACGAAGTTCGCCGGGTTGGCTCGTTATAACTAAATGGCAAACGTTGGCTTCTAATAAGTCGGTAAAAAAGGAAAACCCGCCAATTAAGAGGCTTATAAAATATCCAAGCGTTAAATATAATCGTCTCCTTCTTAGAAGTTGGTTAAACAGGAAAACTCATTAATTAAATGTTATCTTTCCTTACGCAAGGAGTAAGGGATCCACTTGTAATAATAATTGGATGAAGGAGGCCTTTGAGTAACCTCTGTCACCTGTACGATCCGGTCTTAGTGTATGGCTTAAGTTAGATGAATACACGGCATCTAACTTAAGCCATACATTATGATCTTAATCATTTAAAGCTACCACAGAAACAAAAGGTTTAAATTATGTTGCTATATGCAGATGGTATTATTCTAAGGGCCTGTTTCACCGCTTACAAATAGTCTATTTATTTGACAGATACAACTTCATTTTATAGATTTTGTATGGAAAATATGCCAAAAAAGTTGTGGATAGCCTACCGGAAACTTTAACAGCAAGCGTTAAAACAGGCCCTGAAGGTTGTAGAAGACGGCGACTTACTTGGCATATTTTGTTTATCGTTCTGCATAGCATAGTGAAAAACTTTTCTTAGATCTGTACCAGAAAATAGTGTCGATACCCAAAAGCCGATTAAATAACGATTAATACTACCTATTTTAAAAGATCATAAAAGGGCATTAAAAGTTAACAGAGGTTTGACTGCGCTGTATTTAATATAGTGCAGAATATATTTTTATATTACAATACTAGCTTTTTCCCAGGGCTTCGGTCGCATTAAGAGGAATTCAACCCCTATTTCACCCTCTGGAAAATTAAAAAATTAAACACGTATTTATTTATTTTGAATCAGCAGCTCAGAAACAAAATGTTGGTTCTCTAACTTAAGAAATGACGAACTTGCGTAGGAAAATGTTTAGAAACTTTAACCCAATTTATACCCAAAATAAAAACGTGTTAAAGCATTTTTTGAAATTTTACTCAGGGTAAAAACTGAAAGGGTAAAAATTGGGTTAAAGTCAGGGCCTGTTATCTACTAAAATCAACCTCATCTAGGACAACCACTATTTTTGACCGTAAAATGTGGTAAAGTGAGACATTACAGATTACTCATAGAGCAAACAAGGCCACGACATAATGAGAGAACACCTCGAACGTTAACCTAAAAACTCCACGTTTTGGGGACACGTGTATTGTTTCCAAATATTTAACTTCTCTAAGACTTGGCTTGCAATTTATGTATGGTATTAAAATATTCTGTTGCTTTATTTAGGACCGGCGTTAGACCTGACAGTGAAAAAAATCTGCCAGGCACCTAAACTCTAAGGTTTTTTGGTGTGTTCAAGGGGACTTGAATAGTTTAGATTCACAAATTAGCCTGACAAGACAACTAGTAGGTTTATACTTATATTTTATGAATTGCTTGAATTATATGGAATATAATTCAAGCCACCTCAAGCGATGCAAAAATTGTGTCAGAATATATTTTACGATGGACTCGATAATTGTTTATGAATTCATTATGCTCAATGACAATCTTGAGACCCTTCAGATTGAAATCTTTAAATCACAGCTGCCCGTTCCAGTACAGTTACAGCTCTTCTGGATGTTATTGATAATATTATTATATTCAAGATATAATATTATGGGTACTATTCTAGTTCTTCTTGACCATTCCAGGGCCTTCGATACTGTCAATATACCTCTTCTACTTTCTAAACTCTCTTATTATGGCTTTGATCCTTCTGTCGTCCAATGGTTCCCTAGTTATCTACAATCAACAGGTAGGTCACAAAAGGTGGAAATTACAACAATATGCGCTGAGTGGTATACCTTGGTACCAAATCTTATTTTTTGGTAACATATGCCTGGGACGCTTCTAGGGAAATCAAAATCATCATATGTTTCTATACAAATTTTGAGGAGTTCCCTCAATTACTTATGGTTTCCATCATTAGCCACCACCATGGTGAACATGGGACTTATTCAGAACAATACCCTACACAACAAAGAAAAAGTTTTGAAAATCGGTTAACAAACGGCGGAGCTATGGTTGAACATACATAAAAATATATATATCCACAGCCGAACATATAACCTCCTCGTTTTTGGAGGTCGGTTAAAAACAAATATAAAATTGTCAGTTCAAAGTGACTAAAGGCACGGAAAAAAAATTAAATTCTGTATGAGATTTTGTGCCAAGTTACAGCGAATGTGGAAAAGTTAAATTTCCAAAAACACCTCAGAAATTCGACATAAAACAATGTCTAAATGCGGTATGAGTAGAGAAATGTAGTGCGCCGTTTCCGTCATTTTATTTGGTGTTATTTTCACGATAAATTGTGTCTCACCTACAAAGACCGAGCTTGCACTTTGAAGGATTCAGTGGGAATAATTTTTCAAATTCAAACGCTTTTTTAAAGCTTCTGAAACTTTATATGGTTGTTGTGCGTTTAACCCTCATTATAAGTCGTTGTTTCAACATAAATAATTGCATTTGTAAGTTTTGTACATACATTACCGACATTTTATCCTCTTCTTTTTGAAATCAATGTTGAAAATAGTATAATCTAAAATCCTTAGGACATAAACTTTATAATTATATTTAAGTAACGTATTTTTAGTTCACCTTTAATATCTTTTTCGAAATGTTTCCGGCTATAAACACTTATTGCAATTGCGAAAGTTTGTACGTTTCACGAGTTTATGCACGATATAAATTATTAAATTCTTAAAATATTCTCCCGGCATGGGTCGTTTCATAACAAATGTTTAGAAAATTTTATCGACAGAAATGGGTAGTAGCTTAAAGATTAAATCGGATTATCGAAGATTGAGATAATGCTTTTGCGACTTGGGATTTAAATATTATAAATAACGTGAATTTGAAGAACTGTAAATTAAAATATATTTTGAAACGAGAATATTTTATGGAATTTTATTTCTGTATATTTTTAACTTTCTCTTAGCTTTAGTTGTCTAGAATATATCTAAACTAGCTTCTATACCGCGGCTCGGTTAGCGTTTATAAATATTTTCATACAAACTTTCGTCCCCAATTTCAATCCTTTTGGGGTTAGGTGAGGTTGGTGTTGATAGATCACTTTATCTACCTTTGAGTTTTATATATTTAAATAAAGACTGCAATGAAACACAATATCAGCTGAAAATACAGTAGGTGCTCTAGGGATATCGCCAGACATCCACTCCGTTACTGTCCAGATTGTGTTGCTTCACTTCAACTTACTTAGGTTTAAAAAATAAATTGGTTGCCGACTGGTTGAGAATGCTAGATTTACTTTGTAATATTAAACATTAATTTTGTTGGCTTGTCTTGTTTGTCAATGTTTATTTTACTAGATGATCTTATTGGTATCTAAAAAAGACCATTGATAATTATATAGAATGAGAATAAAACATAGAAAATAGAAAAAATTGAAATATATCTTTTTAATTCTGTGTTACCTATAGTCTGTCCTATGCATTTATGGAAATATTTTTCCCCAAAGCACGCATCCACTGCATCCGAGATTCCAGCTTACTGTTTTGATAAAACCGTACATATGCGAAAATGTGTGTTTTTAACCGAATTCTTTGTCTATATATCTTATGATGCTTAAACCACTGAACGGTTTTAATAATTGTTTTTTTACAATTTTTCTAAATTAAAAAAAAAATAGGTTAGTCCGTGCTGCTTTACCAATTGTGCACGATATCCAAAGCAACTTATAAATATAAACAAAAAAGAACTCATAAACTCTATTAAGGTGACTGAATTATTGTAATAATGTAATATCGAACCACTGATAGGTGTATAACGCCATTTAAATACTCCCATAACATTATTAAATCGCTAGCGGCAAAGCAATAAAGTGTAAAATGGTAATAACTTGCATTTTATTGGACGCTTAACCTAATATGAGGCGCAGGAAGCCGTTTATCACAGATAAACCCCAATTCCACTTTTTATGGATGCTTCTAACCCGTTGTTTTGAGCTTTGAAGAAACCAAAATATGTTTTAGTATTTTATAATTTTTTTTTGACCTGCTACCTGATTTCAGTCGTAAGTTTAGTTCGCATTTCTAGGACGTCATGGAGTTGCAAAAAGAGAGATTTTTGCGTTTATAATATGAATGATGTAACTGTGTAGATGCCTAGAATTTGCACTGATATTTTTTATTACAATTTATTTGTTATGTCTATAGGCACTTGTCAATAATATACAATCATTTTTTGTCGATATTGTTACAATTTATTCGCATATTAGTTATTTAACCTTTATGTGCGATAACAATTAATTTATGTGATATAATATATGATAACTATGATTTATCATCCAAAAATCTTCGAATTCCGCACGGAAAACGAATTTTGGCGTTACCAAATTGTGAGCGTGTGTGTGTGTAATT
Organism: Cyclargus thomasi; assembly: GCA_026546445.1. Taxonomy (NCBI): domain Eukaryota; kingdom Metazoa; phylum Arthropoda; class Insecta; order Lepidoptera; family Lycaenidae; genus Cyclargus; species Cyclargus thomasi. Next base: position 787,636 of record JAOTAV010000015.1, on the reverse strand, counting down.
TACTTGAATGTAAGCTGTCTAAGTTTTACCATAATTGGTTAGCGCGGCACGGCACTCCAATGCAATAGCATTGATGCTTGTGGTCCGGTCGGTCCGGTGTCTGTGACAATGTCCGCTACACGTCTCTGTGGTGGCGGTCGCTATCCGATTTCTATTCAATAACCGAATAACTTAGAGCTCCTTGTTCCAAATCAGAATCTCACGCTACCAGAAATCAAGCTATTCTGTGGTCATTGATGAAAAAGTGCCGTGAATTCGGGAAAATGTTTGGACGAATTATGTTTAAGGTAATTGAATAAATTGGTAATTTTATAAAATAAATGGTTTAGATTTAATTTAATGTCACATTGTCTTTTCAGGTGAAAAGTGACAGTATTGTTTATAATTGCTTTAATTTTGACTATCCGTAATGGATATGTTAAAGGAAAAAACCGCACTAGCGTGATACAATACGGCGCGTCACTTTACTTCCAAAGAACTGACGACATGAATTTAATGTTTCACAAACTTCAGTTCAATTAGTTTTTAGAAGTTAGGCTTAAAGATACTCAGATAAAAATAAACATTAAACTTTTAAACTTCTACGTTTTTGCTTGTTCTATTCACGAAGAGTCACAATAATAATAATAATTGATCGTTCGCACATTGTTCAATTGGTTTTGGATTTTCGTCCTTTGTTATGTTTGATTCTAGTAGTTTATTAAATTGATTACAATTCATAACAGATAACAGTAGTTACTATTTATATACATATTCCAGGGGAACTAATTGCGGTCATTTGTACCACGAACTATACCCTCCCAGCTCGATACATCATGTTCTCAAATAACGTACGTTACATGCTGCATATACAATACGATATTTGATTGAGTGTGCATAATCCATTCGCTGTAAGTTGGTACAAAACTTTATATGAAATGTCAAGATTTGTGAGAAATCCAGAACCAAGTTATTTTGAATAGAATGCGATAGGTCGGAGCTTTTGTGGATCGGCGAAAAATAAGTTGACTTCGATAATAGAATACACACACAGCGTGACAATGTTAGTTATCTTTGACAGCCGAAACAGCTTTACTGATTTATATATGAGCGTTCAGTAGATGTAATAATTGATTGCAGTGTTCACTCTTTACATTAACGCCAAACGAAGTGGGCACGGGACAGCTTTATTTTGAGTACCGTCAAGGCTGATGGCAGTTGTATGTTGTAGATTGTAATGAGCCTCTATAACATTTTTCCTCATACACCCTTTATATAAATGTTTTGTGAAAACGTTGTTTAGGTTGTGCCATTTATTTTTATGAACAATACAATTTCTTTTGCTACGAACATACTCGTAGCTATATACAGACTGGTGGACCCACTTAATTTTGTAGTCGTACTATTAGGATACAGGTTTGAAAAGTAAGTGATAATACTTAATGTCGTATATGAGTTGTTAACACCCAATAAAGTGTTCACCGTAGAAGTAGCAGTGGTGAAAGAAAAAAAAGTGATTTGTACGGCCAAATTTTTGTCGCTGGGTGCTAGGTTGTACTAGCAAAAAATTGCAGCTTTATGAGGGCTCGCGAGATTTTTTGAACTCGGTTCTGGTTACTTATGGAGTTATGGATACTCGGTTCGTTTAGTTTATCTTTACAGTTGCACATCTTAACTCATAGATGGCGTTAGTAGTACAATATTATTTTTTAGTTATTATATACAATATTATTACTATTTTATTTTTAAACACATTTATATGTATACATTCAAATCAATATGCTACAGCCTAAACCTAAAGCTCTTATAGTTTTTCCGTAAAGTTTACCACAAACATGTACTGGGAGTGGGATGCTAGCCTAATTTTTTATAAATTTTTTATATAACATTGATCATAAAAGTAAGTAAATCATTATGAACTAACCAAGATTCTAACATATTATTAATTTTGCGAAAAGCAAAGATAATTTTATTAACCTTTTGATAACATTATTAACATGAGGAAAATATTTTTACACCCACATACGATGTGGTAATAATTTTGTGTGACAAGATGTTGTATCACAGGATGATGGTACTCGTATTATGAAGTCGGGTTGTTATTACAAGTATGAAGTGTCCTCAGGAAGTCGTTATTATCCTTATCCTCTACGGTGTAACAGTGACATAAATTGTTTGTTTATTACTTAGCATGTGTATCTCTTGGGGAATAATGATGGCTTCTCAGATTTTCACAATAAGTAATCAGTAACTAGATTATAGAACTTAGAATATAGAACGACTTAACGTTACAGAAACAGGTATAACACGCTTTACAGAAAGTAAAAAAAAAACTTTTAATAACTATATTACTTTCGGCGTGTCATAACCGCTAACTAGGCCTTAGCAGTGCCGGTATATTTTTTGTGAGTGTAGGCTACTTTATTTCTGCCACATTTATCGGTCGCCCTTCTAGGATGCGGCCCTAACCTAGCCCCTAGGCCGGTGGCTATACGGCCTTTATTTTGAAATCCAAGTCTGGTCCACACTTGGATTAGGGTATCTATAAATTTCTAGATCCCGTCCGGGAAGACGGAAAGCATTTAACCGTGTATAAAAGGCTACCCAAAGTTTAGCCTATCTACAGGTACATAAAACTTGTGCGTGTGTGTCCTTTAGTATTGATTTCTAGCCTGAGAGTAATTATCCAGGATACTAAATCTAAATCACGATAATAATTTTAGTACTCATCTTTTTTCTGGTTTTACTTTTAAAGTCAAATATTTTTAACTTTGTTCTATTTCCATGTATGAAATTATACAAGAATAAAGTGCACCTTAATCTTGTACATGAGTCTTCTATGAAGTATACAAAAGTAAAGGTACACCTTATTCTTGTATTTTTATAACAAATCTAGAACTATGTAGCATAGCGCAGTTGATTTCCGACAGGGCTAGCAAGGCGTCAGTAGACATACGAAAGTACACACAAACTGATAGATTTCCTTTGTGTATCCGTCACTTTGTCTATTTTGCTGTAGAAATAAACACTTTCTCGGTTGCTATGCTAGGGCCGCTGGACAGCCAAAATCTGATCTAGGTGGAGGTCTCTATATCTATATTCTAGAAGAATGTCCTGTGAAAGTTGTATAAAATTGTCTTTTGATGTCAATATGTGCAGTTTTTTCTCAGTATAGTCGTAAAGTAGTCTTGAAATCGATGAACTAAAAACATTGTTTGACCTTTTTGTTTCCCCGACATTACCCTTGATATTCATAACATTAATCAAGTAAACTGTTTATAAATTTTATATAACAGCACTATATTCAATTATTTAAATTACAACAAAAGTTTTAGCCCTAAACTATATTTAAGGGTGGTTATGTCATCCAAACATAATTTATAATTCGAAGCTTTCAATCAGCTGAGGGTTTGTCTCTGTCAACACGCGGGTATCAACTTGTTAATAATTATAATAATTAATTATCGTTGTTAACAAGCGGTGTCACATTTTACAACGGCAAATAGGTCATTGTCGTGGCCTCGTTGGAGGTGTGGACCGCGCCTTTTGTGTGCCGATGTTCGTGCGATCTTCAGAATTCATGGTCATAATAGGTATTCATGATTACAAAAGCTGAAAAAAACCTGATCGGACTCGACCCATACAGAAACGTCCGCGACTGACGTCAAACGCGGCTGACAGCCCATACCAAACGTCCGCGACTTACGCTTTATGTCTAATTTACACGTATTAAGTAAATTTGAACTTTAAGTCATTTAACTTGCAACTTGCTACTAAATTTTGTGTTTACATGCAATTATTTACTTCCAATTAATTTAAAATTAAGTTACCTGCTTATCTACTCAATACGTGTAAACCAGAACATTATACGTCGCACACTTCAATGTACAATCAGGAAAGTTGAAACAGAGACAGATCGTTGATCTAAGCAATTTGGTTGGGTTATGTCAAACTCGGCCTACAGATCACAACTTATATGGAATTGACATATTCCGACCAAATGACGTAGGTCCGTCGACTGGCTCTCTTTCGATTTCCCCCATTATACAATTATTATTTAGATCGCGGCTATCAGTCACGTCCGTAAAGTCTTGTTTACACGTATTAAGAAGGTAACAAAATTTTAAGTTATTAACTGCATACAAACACAAAATTCAGTAGCAAGTGGCAAGTTAAGTCACTTAAAATTAAGTAAAAATTTAGTTAACTGCTTATATACTTAAAACGTATAAACCAGACATATGTCGCGTCCGATCTGTATGTTTTCCGCTTTAGTTGTCTATATTTTTATTTGTATTTGACTATCGTGGACCAACATAGAGAACTCGAGTGTAACCTGCCTGTCTGCATGCTGCGAATCTTAATATGATATTATCTTTATATGATATTGTGTGCGTATTTGTCACTGAACTCCTCCCAAACGATAAGACCGATTTTAATGAAATTGTTTGTAGATATAGTTAAGATTCACAATTCGGTTTACTGGAAGATGTTTTTAATTGAATTAAATTTTAAAGGGGGATTTAGGGTAGTGCTAGCACACAGAGGGGCAAAAAAGGCCACAATAGCTAAGTGCAATTACTACTAATTTTGCAAAACAGTAATTTTGCAATTAATTTAAATTGTTTCTAAAGTAACTATATTATCAATACTATTCGATTTCCTAACAAATAGAACTAAAATAAATTTTGCAAAATTCCTTTGCAATATTGCTATTACGACCTTTTTATGCTATTACGGCCTGCAAATGGTGTTTAAAGTTGGAACTTGATTCCCCAGATGGCGTTCTAATGGATTTTTTACGCGATTGTTAATTATTTATTAATAGCGCGAGATGGGCCTTTAGTAGTAATATGGAGATTTTGAAAAAGTAACTTGAAATTCAATTTATTTAAACTCAATGTTGGGTGTAATATGATATTTGACATTATATATCAGAACGCAGTTTCATCCGAGAATTGTTTTGTTTGCTGAGTTTCACATTCACAGTCATATTTTTGAATTCGAAACAACTAACCATATTCCGATAACTGTTATTTAATACCCATTTTAAGAGATACCCATATTTTACTTGGAAATTTATTTTATAACGTGCCTCAAACAGGACATAAAGTTTATTACTCGGGTCCTCGGAGCGTATATAATATGGCTATACTTTATTTTCTTCGCATAAAGTCCGCGTGTTCCTAACTTTGCAAACTTTGCTTCATAAAAGTAATCTTACCAGCTTTTAATTCAGCCATCATAAAGATTTTAATAGCCATTAAATCCCGCTGTATGGTTTACGATTGCCTTAGCTCTTAGCGAAATTGTTTCGCAATTTCAACACTTAAAAAATTTGGTTTCATTATCAACGTCGTTGGTTATAAAACGAGTTTATTACTGCCCGATCTTCGTGTTTTTTTCGCGTAAATTTTCGTATATTTATGCGGAAACAGTATAGTATTTATTGTAGTGTTTAAACTATCAGAGCTGAAATATGCAAAATAAATATTGAATAGATTTTGAGATATAATAGATTTTTGAGTAAAACAAAACAACAAGTCGTCCATAAACATTTATTAATACAATATATAATTTTCATATGTCAATATTAGTAATAATACATTTATATTCCTCACTAGGAACATATAAGAAACTACATATAGACGATACTACTAGGCTGCAATACCATATTATACCCCCTGTCCACGAGATGCATACATTACATTAAAGATTCGTTTTATTTATATTAGAATTTGACACGTTATTTCTAAGTTGCCAATCGCAAATAGTAGTAGTAATAGTTCATATAAAGGCTTATAATAGCGTCCTTCACCAAGTTTCTCTTTACTGTTAGTCTCTTACACGACTAGAACATTTACTTAGTACATTTAAATCTGTATGTCTAAATCCTATTGACGTAAGTTTACCATCGATCAGCTAATGCATCTACTTTAACTTACTTATCTCTACATACATACACGTAATAGAACTGCCTAGCGGGGGGTTCGCGGAAACGAAAGGAATCGGAAAAGCAAAACCGGGAACCCCCGGCTAAGGGCAGACGGTCCAATCGGCCGAGCACAGTGTCAGACCGTACCGATTGGGCAATAAGGCTGGGTGATTGCCCAACCGCGTAGGGGGACGCTCGGCGCGATTAGACGAACGAAAAACTCAACGACAGAATGACAGTTTCAAAAGATTTTTAGCCAAAATGGTCCAACAGAAATCCCTGTTCGGAGGATATGGAAGCTATGAACGCAACGGGTCCGGTGATAACGCTGTGGTCGGGTCGGGGCGGGTCTAGCCCCACTTCTGGAAGAGGCCCATGCGCTGACAGCGGCAGTTGGAGCCCCAGAGGTTACAGCGGCAGGAGGACGAGTGGCAGCAGTCGCCGGGCCGGTGGTCGCAGTTCCCCCCGCGGCGGATGCACGCGCGCCTGAAAACGTAGATCAGCGACGATCGTCTGAAACCACATCATCGAATACTATCCTAAGTTTACATCCCCGTTTATCGACGTCAGTTGCAGGTCTCGCTGTCTCGTTAAATGTTAACATTTGATTAAGAAAGTATTAATTGTTATCAGGGATTTTGTAAATGTAGAGTGTAAGTTATGGTGATTAATTATTTAAACTGTGGTATTTAAAAATCAGAATCGTAATTAAAAATCAGAATATATATAATATATATCATCTTCCCAATCACAATTTTGTAATGAGCATAATTTTTACCGAATCTGCTAATTAATCGTCCATATTATTTAAGCAAAGTAAAACTAACATACATACAACCCTAAAACAAAGTAATATTCATTTTTTGTCGAGCACAAAGAAAAGAAAACAATAAAATCTTTTACTACTTCATATTTCCCGTAATAACTTACACTACAGTATTTATTTGATTCCAAATATATCAGAAAAACAAGTCATAGAAATGTCTATTAATGCAAATCAATTATCATGGTCAGTTATATAAACCAGAGAACATAGAACCAAGTAGGTCATCTTCATAGAAATAAACCACGCGCGGTGTACGCCCAATATTTTTGCGCTGTTGCTTGCACTTAAAGGTATAAGCCTTGACAGGTACCATACTGGCATATTGAGCTTAAAGCTGCGCGCGGTCCGGTTCTATGAAGATGACTTACTTAGTGCTTTATATTTTCTGGTTACATTGTTCCACTTTGGGACACTTCACACCATAGACTTAGATATAATTTTTAAAACGAATACCTATGCTATATTTATATCAGAATAATAAAGGTGGACACTCACTTGCCAACGTCCTGTAGCATCTGCAGGTCTGTGGGATCTTCTCCGTAGTCAGCGAGGTTTATATCCACGTCATCGTCGCCTAAAACAAAGTACAGTAACATAAAAATCTTTAAGATTTTTTTAAGAAGTAGAGAGATTTATAATAATAATAAATTATATTAAATAGTCATATAGTCCAAGAAAGAAGGTTGTGTTATCTAGTGTATATTATGTTAATTATTATATGCGTTTATATAATTATCGTTTGGCACTTTTCAACATAAACGGCTTGATATACTTTTTCTAAAAAGGTGTCTTAGTCATCCGTATTTGTTTTTTAATCCTTGTACAGTAGGTACTAAGTACTTCTCATTAATTTGATTTTCATCTTTGTTTTTCTAGACTTAAATTCTAAAGCTTTACTTAGCAGTCATAACTATTGGAGAACGTAAAAGAAATTGACAGGGTAACCTAATAATTTATCACCACCCTGCACATACGCGGCGTGACATGAAAGAATATTCTAGAGATAGCTACGTTTGCAATTCTACGTAAAAGGTTTTGTTGTTGATAGGTTCCATAAAACTTGTTTTAGAATTGGTATCAAAACGGAATACTAAAATGTTTATGTATCTGTGTTGCGAGTATGCCTAAAATTATTGACGGGTAAAGCGTCGTTGCATGTAGCATCACCTTGTAATGATCTCTCATTTACAATTTTAGGAAACCACCTTTCTATTTCTCCTTGTTTCTTTTGATTAATTTTGTTGAGGTTCCCAAGGCAGCTTTTAGCAAGTCCCTCAGGCTCCCTGAGATCATAATATCAAAGGATTCACACGATGCAATACTGCTGTCTATCCTGGAGATACAGGAGATGTGGTGGGAATGTGCGGTGGGCCAAACTCAGTTAACAAAATGATGGGAATCTTCGCATATTAATTCATACCGCACGCGTAGCATTTAATAATCTTCAACATACTTCCCTCTCCCTCTCACCTCCCTCTCTCTCTGATATACACACACAACTCACCTGGGTCGATGTACTCGGCGTGTGCGTACTGGTCTGCAAGCAGCAGGGCCGCTAGCGCCAGGAGCACGGAGCCGGCGCGCGGCATGCTGGGCGCTACTGCTGCTGGTCTGTAGACAAAATACAAACATACAAACATAAATCGGTAAATAAATATACCAATACCCTATATTAGTTAGGTTTGACTGTTAAAGTCAATGACATGTTTTTAAATTTTTTTTCAGTTTAATCAAAGCCTACCTAGCAGTAATTTAGATTGTTACTGTTATAATATTACAAATTTGCAAGGAAAAGAAAGAAATATATTAAATTTAAACATAAATAAAGAAGGTGTACAAATAAAAAAAATGTATAATGGGGGAAATTGAAAGAAAGCCAGTTGATGGACCTACGTCATTTGGTCGGAAGATTTCAATTCTATGTAAGTCGTGATCTGTCGGCTGAGTTTGACATAACCCGACCAAATTACTTAGATCCACGATCTGTATCTCTTTCAACTTCTCTGAATGTACATTTATATTTGAAATTAAAATAATAAGATATCTCATTTGCAAAACGTATCAAATAGCAACATATAATCAAAGTTGTCTCAGTGAATATAACTTCGGCTATAGACTATTATGTTATGTTACAAACGTGGGTATAACGCTTGGAGTTGAGAACTTGTTACGACAACTTTGGTTGTGAACGGAGTTCTGATTTGAAGACGTGTAAGGTGAAAATCAAGTATTTCGTGGAAGATAACTTGTTAAAATGTATATTGAGAAGTGTGTTGCTTTAATTATTGTAAAAAATAACTTCTCATAAATGATTTATTTTCTTTAATTGTTAGTTATTATCATTGTCAGTCTGACCAGTCAATATTATACCCTAATATTATAAATGTAAAAGTTTGTTTCTTTGGTTGCTTGTCCGTCAATTCTGTCAAAATCACTAAGAGGATGCTTATTATACAATTTTGTTGGCTACAGGCTTACAGCTTTCAGATAACTGGCATTATAGACTCCTTTTTATTTTGTCTATTCATCCCTTGATTTCTCCTAAGCTTAGAAACATGATGTTTTTCCAAAAGCAAGAGTAGCCTTAGAAGATAATATCCATCCTT